>JASDQU010815849.1:61220-72487 GCA_032191745.1 Picea mariana
CCCCTTCCTTCCACCCAAGAATATATGAGAGATAATAAAACTTTACATTAAATCATCACCATCAACCAATCATCACATAGAACCTGATAATGCTTCTTGAGACTTCTTCAATTTCTACAATTCTTCAATTCTTGGAGTACTTTGATTATGTAGATAATATTACTCAATGTATTCTTTGAAACTCCTCCAATTTTCACTCCTTGAAACCTCCCCAAAAAGAGGTTATAGAAAGAATGGTAGACTTTATTCAATTATGGTTTGTTCATAAGACCCAACTTGTACAGCATGACCTGCGCTCACTATTTAACATCTGATTCTGAAACTCACACACAAGAAACTAAAGTCCATACTCTTTCCAATGGAAGTGGTCCCACTTCATTTGGATTCTGTATGAATAAGTTATGATTGTTTTACCCAGAACACCTGTTTATTGACTAGCTTCAGGATTGGTCACAAACCCTATCTTCCACAGCGTGTATCTCCATAATTATAGCGAATCAAGAGCTGAATTTTTTACCAGAGGTACCTTGGTATGTATTCTCAAAACCATAGTGATTTCACCATATGAATCGTTCTAGAAAAAAGGTTATAGCAAAAATGGTAAGATGACCTGAAAATAACATACCTTAGAACACATCACCAAAAGGCTTCATCCTCCCTTGAAATCCGGCCTTCTTTTAATTCTTATTCCCTCTGAAATTCGACTTGTATCAAATGAATGTATAATGATGTTTATTTATACCATTTATGTCTCTTCCTTTTAACATTAGCGCCAACCTGACACTTTCTTATTTTGTAATTCTTTTCTTTAATTATCTTCAGGGCCTACATGTACAATTCACTTTGTCATCTTCAAAAATTCATTTCTCCTCAACCATGAGGATCCACATGCAGTGCCACATACCACCGGAAACAACATGATGTATACTATCCATTCATGGGTGTTGTATATGCATGTGCATTGTCCTTCATGTCCAAATACCTTTATCAATATTGCGGTCCAAAACCCATGACTAGGGTTGACATCAATGACAACAACCAATCTTCCAACAATCCTCTTGAATAATTCTTCCCTCTTTGATATAGCTTGGCTACATTCTTGGACAATATTATTCAAATTTTTTTATCTTTTCTTTCTGGCACGTTTTCAACTATTTTATCCGGCTTGGGGAGGGTATATCATCCTCTCTTCTCCTTAGTTTTGTCATGTTGGAAACTCAGTTTCCAAAGGGTAGTACAGCATCAAGGTAAAAAAATTCTTCATTTTTCAGGTCAGCTTGCAAATACTCATGGAAGGCATGCACCCTCGATCCAAAAGAAGCAATATTTTTTTAATTTTCCCATTCCTATTTAATCAAATCGAGTATTTTTTTAATATTTCTTTCCACATAGCTCTTGGATGATGTAAGTAGGCTTGATGATCCTTTTAATTTAGCAGCGGGTGTGGCGGGTTTGACTATTTTCAAAGGACTGACAAGAAGTGGAAGAGGCATTAAGGTGTCTTCCGATTCATTGATCATTTCTTTCAATTTCGTGTTTTTTGCTTCAAGACCATCAATGGAGTCATCCATAGAATCCCTGGTTGCTCTATGAATTCTAGAAATATGGGAAGGCCACATATCTCTTAGGTCAACCTATGAACGATTTTTTCCTTTCTTATTCTTTACATCACCTTTCTCAATAATCAATTTTTTGGATTCCATGTCAAAGACAATGCTCTGAAAAGAAAATGACTCTTCCTCATTGAAGGTCTCATTCTCGATAATTTCCAATGAAGGATTCTGATGGGTTATGTTCCATGGCTCATCCATTGTGGGAAACATCTTCTCAATATCTGCTTTGAGCTCCCTGTCTTCGAGTAAGAAGTTGTTGATTTCACTTTCTATGCGGTGGTCTTCCTCCTCTTGCACAACATTTTTCCTCTTTTTTCTCAAAGGAAGTTTATGTGAGCTCTCGATTTTTCTCGATGGGGGATTATTTTCTCCTCCACCGCTAGAACTAGTGTTGGTAACTTTTCTGGTTAGGTGGGATGCTAGAGAATTTCTCGAAGATGTGGTAGTCTTAGGAGTGACAGTTGGGACCCTTTATTTTATGCTTGTAAAATTCATTAGTACTAAGTATTGTCTCAAAGTCACCAACATTATGAGTAGGATCACCTAAGTTATCGTCTTCTTATTCACTCAGAACAGTATGAATAAATGAATTATTGAATCCTATTGCTATCATATGTTCCACAAAAATTCTGTTAGGGTCAAACACATTTATCTTTTCAACATATTTCAGATTCAGATTGTGGAAGTGGTTCGCAAATTCATCGATTTTGTTTATATTCCTAAATATAAAATCCCCAATTTTCCAAGGAAAGGGTATGAATTGCTTTTTTTGTTTCTCATGGAAAACGTGCAGCCAGAAATCATACTACCTTGCTACTTCCGTAATAAACATTTTTCTGGATACATGGCATGGAAGAAATGAGGGATTTTCCTTAGAACCAAAAATCCTGATAACATTGTGGTTTTCCATTTGCTCCAACACCGAATTTTTATCCAGGAATTTACTTGTCTGGTCGGATATTCTCAAGGTATCTTTTCCAAACAATAATCCTTTAAAAACTGAGGCAAAATCATGGAAAATTTCATAGAAATCCAAAGAAGCTTTGTGTCTCCACAACGCTTGGTACCAAAAGGTAATTGGGTCCACACCCCCTTACAGATAGACAATTTCGAGAATTGACAGCAATACGCTATCACAAACACCAAATAAGAAGCCATAAAGAATTTCTTGCATTTCTTGTATTGTGACAATTGGGAGGAGATTTCAATGGAAATCAGTTTTCCCCAATCAAAAATAGCTTTCTCTTTTACTGTAAAATATAAGATATAAATAATCATACGGGAAATGTTGGCAGTACTTTCTTGCCCTGTCACCCTAGTGAACAACCAAGAAATTTCCCGAAAGGGTTTTTTGAATGAGTCGACCTACAACCTGATAATGTCTTCAGGGACATCCATGGGATTCTCCAAGAACTGGGGAAATAGGTCCAAGCCATTTTCATGCTTTTTCAGGAAATCCATGCAATCCTCTCCTTTGAAAGTAAGTGTTGGCTCAAGGAGCTTGAACATATTTTAGAACACTTGAGGTGAAACAAAGATGGGAGAATGGTCTTTCAATTGAATAATCCGCTGACTCGGTATGTATTTCTCAACACACCACTCAACAAGTTCCTTGTAGTCGAAAACCTTAGGGAGACACCCTGCACGAGAAATTTTGGATGTCTAGATCACTTCCTTCTGAGCAGAAGGGTATGAATAATAAGAATATGCTCTAGACCACTGAAAGTTCTAGTCCTCACATCCAAAAATATTCAAATTATCTCTGCAGAAATACTGTCGAGTTGTTGTTTCCATAAGTTGAAGAGAGTGTTCCCTTAATCCATATAATATTTGAAATGAGTGCTTGAGAGAGATAAAAATAATATAATCTATGGTAAATCATGATTTAATGCGATTTAATGAGAAATCTCCTTGATCCCTTCATTGATTAATGACGATATTTATGGAACCTACATGATGATTTATTAGCATTAAACTATACTAAATGCGTATTGGGAAAAGCATGAAGGTGGTGGGGATGGACGAGAGAAATTAGGATTTGGGAACTTTTGTGAACCCAGGAACCCGATAAATCGTGGTTGCGAATGATAGAAAATAAGCTAAGTTTTGGGAGCGGTCGGTCGGACTTGGATACAAGAGAAATAAAATATTTAGGATCTCGGCACCTATGACTAGTATGACTGGCATAATGTAGATCACAAATCTTTGGGTGCAAAGTGGATATCGCTAAACTTGGGATATGAAAGCTTGAACCCGTGACTAGAAAACCGGTTAAGCGTGGAATTATACGACAGTCGGTCGGATTCATGATATGGGAGTATGGATGGAGATGAAGATCTGTGAGTCTGCCAACTTGCGAGCCCGTCATTTTTGAAAAAATGACTAAGTATAGTAACTAGAAAGGAAAAAGAGAAGGGAGAAAAGAAAAGGGGAAAAGAGGGTAGGTATAGAAGAAGGAAAAGAAATGGAAAAAAGAAGTTGAGAAAATTCGGAAGTGGGAATTGATCTCAACAGAAGGACATCTTGTCTCTTGAGAAAATTTACTTCATTTTGGAGGCATCATTGAGGATCTTAGTATCCTATCCACTATTGTATCATAGATATTTTATGTCGTGTTTCCTTATATCTAGGGTTTGTGAGAGATAAAGACATTATTTTATGTTTTTAGAGATTTTAATGGATGAGAAGGATGTTTGATCTCTCATATAAATAAGAGAAACACTTCTCACTTGAAAATAATTGCTACTTGTGGAGAATCATAAGTACTTGTCTACTATTCTTATCTCTTCTTTAAAATCACTATGGATGGTTAGTTAGAGTGACTTCTTGAGGACGATGTTTTGTGGATGGATTCACTTCTTCATGGATGTTCATTACTAGGGTTTTGATGGATGAAATATTTCTTGAGTAAGTGGTATCACTTTATCTTGTGGTTTTGTTTATGGATGAATGTAAGTGTAATTGTACTTCTCCAGTGATGGTGGTAAATTCTCTTGGTTTCTTCTTGAACAAACCCTTATTTCCAAAAATTTTGTAAGGTTACTAGTGTAGTACTTTCGCTTGACCTATCTTGGAGTTTTACTAAGGTATTAGGAGCATCTTCTAGGATTTGTAGTGGACAACCCTATATATCATCCTAGAATTCACTTACATCTCTTCAAGGCAGTCATTAATTGACCCCATATGCCTCCAAAAAAAATGTAGTGAGCATTATTCTTCTCCCTTTAATCAATCATAAAACTCATCTTATCTCTATATTTTATGTTTTAGGGTAAAATTAGGGTAGTAAGGTATTAGGAGGATCTTCTAGGATATGTAGTGGACAACCCTAGATATCATCCTAGAATTTACTTACAATGTTTTATTCATTTTCATTTTCATCCATAGAAAAGCTAGACATTTTGGTATTTGTGCATTTATTTCATTTGAAATTCATCTTTAAACCCTAAAATTGTCTTGCTAATTTTTATTCCATCTTAATTAGGGTTGAACGTCTAGGGTTTCTTTGTTGTTATATTCATTTATAATTTCATATTTTGTTAGTTATCTAAAACCCCAAATTTATCCATTATCTTAGCCCTATTTTTACTTGATGATTACTTGTTAAAGGGATAGAATTATTATTGTTATTATAACTTGTTTTTTTGTTGTAATTTATCATTTTTCATACAAATTTTGCAACATCCCTTAGTATTTTCTAGATTTGTAGTGTTTGGGGATTATCTATCATCAAATATTGACTTAATAAACCTTATAAATCTACCCTAGAGTGTAATTTCCCCCACCTCTTGATGAAAATGGTTGGAGAGACTCAGTAATCTAGTCATCCCCACTAGACTATAGTCTCATGCACCATGGGGAGAAGTCAACTAAACTCAACATTATAATATTAAGTTGACTTGGAAAAGGAAAATTAACTCAATGAAGGAATAGAACATGTGAAAGTGAGTTAGGAGTTAACCCTAGGGGTTAACTAACTCAACTGAGAAACAAATTGGAAGTATAAAGGAAAATCAAGGGTGCACCTCTCACTTACCTTGGATTATTATTTCATTTTGCTTTGGGCTCTAGAGCACAACAGTTTTGAGGGTTTTGAGAATACAAACCCTAGAGGACAACTCGGTGATGAAATATCTCACCTTTCTTGTTCCAAGATTGGTCTCGGGGATGCAATACTCCACCCACACCATTCTACAGTAGTTACAGGTACCATCTTTCATCCAGTGAAGCAACAGGGCGTAACTTGGAGGATTTCCAGCAAGAGGGTGCACCATTGATAGAAGGAAGATTTGATCCAAGAACTTGAGAAGGTTTCTGTACATTTGGACACTTGGGTTTTCTCTACAAGGCCTTGATCATCATATCTTGTGCATTTTGGAGGAGTTATATTTTCCATTCGATTTTCTGGATCATTGGAAAGATTTGGAGAGAAGGAGGGCACTATTGGAAAGTAGATCTATTCGGTTTGGAGGGGAAAAACTTCATATCTCAGCCTGAGACTTCACCTAGGGGTTCACCTTGCCCTGATCTATCATTAAAGAAATTTTCAGAGCATTTGGAGGTCTCCATCATCAGGGACAAAATATTGGTCCTTGGTAGTCTTCAAGAGGGCACAACCTATTTTGGGGTTTCATCATATTATAGAGCATATCTTGACATTTCAGCTTGAGACTTTAGGAGGGGCCTTACCTTTCCCTAATCTATCATTCTACTAAGTTTTGTGGCATTTGAGGACTTCCATGATCCATCAGCAAGGCCGAAATATTGGACCTTCTCAGTTATGCAGGAAAGTGTATCTTCAATCAGGGGGGTTTGGATGTGACCCTGGTTTATTTGTATTGGTCTTCAGCTTGTATTCAGCCTTTGGAGGCTTATATCTTCTTATCTGGGCATTTTGTAGTAGTTCATACTCTAGCATAGAGGATCTATCTAATGTTATTCCAGATCTACAGTCTTATTGTATCAGGTGTTTTCATATTATCTAAATAAAGGTTATATCTATGTTGATTGGTTCCATATCTGGTGTTTCTTTTTTTCTCTTTTATTTCCATATGTTGCATCTTCAGATCTATGTTCACATGCTTGATAACTAAATATATAAACCCTAAAACTCAACTTCAAGAGAAAACATGCAAACATACACACACATATCATCTAACAATAAGCAATTAGTTTTCCCAGTGAAAAAAATTGGCTTGGGAACATTACAGTGGTATCAGAGTGTTCATCCTCCTAGCCAGTGGGGATTAGCGCATCCAGAAGTTAAGTGATATGTATATGGGCAGACGTAGGAAGCAGTCATGCAAACCAGAGGCAGACATGGAAGGTTCAGGTGAGGACAGTGAGCCACAAGTCCTAGCAAAGTTTGCAAAGGAACTACATCAGTCTATACTTAAGAAAGAGAGTGCATTGGTTGTCCACTTATAGGAAAACTAGGAGATAGTGCACAGGGGTCAAAGTGACTTGAGGGAGACCTTAGAGAAGATAATTTCCAATCAATATAAGATCTCACAGGTACTATTGCATTTGACTCATGGAGGAAAGGGGCCTGAAATGTATGCAAACAAAGAGGTTAGTGGATCTCATGGAAGGTATAGACATCATCAGGAGCACAGTCCCCATTATCACACTGAGGGACAGAGCCATGCAGCAGGTGCACCATAGGGCCAGACACACAGCAGGACCACCCATAGGCCCTATCTACCTTCATTCTTGGATGAACAGACACAGCCAAACTACCAAGATGAAATTGAGGACAATTTTGATCGATAGGTCAGGGAATATAACTCATTAAGCATAGCAGTCCAAAGACAAATCACACTAGATCAGTATTGTGGATTTAAACTCAGAGGTAAATCCAAACTGTACCACAAGAACAACTATGAGTTAGAGCGCAGGGCCGGTAAAATGGAAATTCCCTATTTTGATGGATCTTCCAAGGTGATTGCACAGGCTTAGGTGCAGAAACTTCACACTTACCTACATCTTAACCCAATGAGAGAAATGGATGGCATCAAGTTTTCCACCATGTACTTGGAAGAAAAATCTCATGAGTGGTGGTACCATGGGTTAACTACACTAGGCCACAATTAGATCGTGGCTTACACAAAGTTTACACAGAGGCTTATTGACAGGTTTGATGAGGGGGATCCAGAGCTACATTTCAGGGAAGTCACCCAACTTAGGCAGACAAGATCACCAGAAGTGTATATTGAGGAGTTTTAGAGGATAACAATCATGGTGTAGTATGTGTCTAATTCAAGACTCATGATTCTTTTCACAGAGGGATTGATGGAACCCTTAAAGGGTTGGGTAAAGGCTTTCAAGCCTACCAACTTACAGGATGCTATATGGAGGACAAGATATCTAGGCCCAACAGCAAAATCTAAATTCATCCCTAGACCACCTCTAAATACAAGAGGAAGAGACCAAATACCTCCCATGAACCAAGGAGGAAGGGACCAAAGGGGGTTTGATAGAGGAAGGGGTAGAATGGATGAAAACACTAGAAGAGAACTGAGGCGGAAACAATTGTGCTATACATGCAAAGAACCTTGGGATCCATCCCACAAATGCATGGGCAGAGGAAAAAAATTTTGGTTCCCATTGATGGGGGTGCTTCTCACAACTTTATTGACTCATCTCTACTACAAATAAGACACATACCCATTGTGGAATTTGAAGGACTCAAGGTGGAAGTAGTAGGAGGGAGCACTATGCCCTGTAACAGGTATATCCTGGGAATGAAGCTTACATTGGGTAGGTGTGATTTAGCACAAGACTTTTATGTGATGGACCTTCCAGAAACCAATATCATCCTTGGGGTTTAGTGGCTTAGTACATTGGGGCCAATCACTACCAACTACAAGACCATGGAGATGTCCTTCACAGAGGAAAGTGGAAAAAAGGTAGTTCTCAGGCGCATGTCAGGAAACGCACCTAGTGTGGTTACAGCAAAGCGCATGGAGGCCATTTTCAGAAGAGAAGACATTGTATATGTTGCTAAGTGTAGAATATCAGTATGAGTGAATAAGAAGGGAGAGATTCACTATTCACCAGAGATTCAGAGGATCATTGACAAGCATAGCAAGTTGTTTGGACCCATTCCACCAGGAGCACCACCAGATAGGGGATTTGAGCATATCATAGAATTGGAAGAGGGAGTGAAACATGTCATCACTACTCCCTACAGACACCCAAATAAGTACAAAGATGAAATCAAGAAGGATATAAAATAATTGCTAGACATGGGCCACATTAGATCGAGTTCCAGTCCTTTTGCATCTTCAGTGGTATTAGTGAAAAAGAAGGATGGGACCATGCGGTTGTGCATTGATTATAGGGCCTTGAAAAAAAAGACAATTAAGAATAGGTATTCCATTACGAGGATTTATGACCTATTGGATGATCTCCACAGTATTTTTTACTTCACCAAGATTGACTTACGCTCTGGCTATCATCAGATCAAAATGAGGGAGAAGGATGTCCCCAAAACTGCTTTCATATGTCACTACAGTCATTATGAATTCTTAGTGATACCATTTGGATTGACTAATGCGCCATCCACATTTCAATCTTGCATGAACCATGTCTTCAACAAGCAGTTAAGGAATCACCTCTTAGTATTCTTTGATTACTTGTTGATCCATAGCAGGACTTGGGAGGAGCACATTCAACATGTAGAACAAATTCTAGCCATCATGGAGGATCAGTCCTTGTATGCAAAGGAATCCAAATGTGAATTTGGAATGAAAGAGGTCCTTTATTTGGGACACATCATTAGAGTAAAGGGGGTACAGGTACACCAAGAGAAGATCCAAGCTACTCTTGACTGGCCCACACCTAAGACCCTCACAGAATTGAAGGGGTTTCTTGGCATTTGTTGCTACTACAAGAGGTTCGTCAAGGGTTTCTCACATATTTGTGCACCCTTAACCGATTTGACCAAGAAAGGAGCATTCAAACAGAGTTCAGAGGCACAATTGAATTTTGACAAAATGAAAAAAGTAATGAGTATGTACCCAGTACTAGCTCTACCAGATTTCAGCCAACCCTTCACAGTGGAGTGAGATGCCTCTGAGGAGGGCATTGGAACAGTAATTATGCGGAAAAGGCACCCTCTTGTCTATGAGAGACAAAAATTGAGGGACCCTGAGCTTATTTATACCATCTATTACAAAGATATGTTGGCCATCATGCATGCCCTGGCTAATTTCAGGCAATACTTGGTAGGAGAGAAATTTATGGTGAGGACAGATCACAATAGTCTTAAGTACTTTTTGGAGCAAAAGGACATAAATGAGAGGCAGCTGAAGTGGGTTAGAAATATATTGGCTTATGATTTTTACATTGATTTTGTCAAGGGGAATAATAATGTAGTGGAAGATGCATTATCCAGGAGGCCATCAGTTTATTCTATGACCGATATCTTAGTTGACTGGAAGGCCCGCCTCTTAGTAGAATACTCAAAGAACCAATTTGCATGCCAATTGATGGATGGACAGATACAGGATGACAACTTCAAAATCATGGATGACATCATCTACTACAAGGGACGAATTTTCTCGGTCCCTGAGTTAACATTTAAGGCCAAGGTACTTCAAGCGTGCCATGATTCACCTGTGGCAGGACATCAGGGATTTGTCAAAACATACCAACAGGTAAGGGAAAGGTTTTATTGGAAAGGGATAAAAGAATATGTGATGTGCCACATCAAGAAATGCACTACTTGTCAGGAAAACAAGGATGAGAACACACATCCAGCAGGATTGTTACAACCTCTACCCATCCTGAAGCACAAATGGGAAAGAATCTATATGGACTTCATCATAGGGTTGCCCAAAGCACAGGGTAAAGATTGTATTTTTGTAGTGGTGGACAGATTAACCAAGTTTTCACACTTCTTCTCCATTTCCATATACTTCAGTGTAGCACAGGTTGCAGATTTGTTCTTTAGAGAGGTTTTTAGACTACATAGTTTACCCAAGACCATTGTGAGTGACATGGAAAACCGATTCATGAGCACTTTTTGGCAAGAATTATTCAGGTTGGTTGGTACGGCCTTGAGTCCTAGCACCAGTTACCATCCTCAGAATGATGGTCAAATACAAATAGTCAATAAGCAGGTGGAAGGCTACCTCCGAAATTATGTATCAGGGCAGCAAAAAAGCATGGGTCATGTGGTTACATTTGGGAGAATACTGCTACAACACAACTCATCATATGTCTATTGGTATGACTCCATTCATAGCCTTGTACAGTTATGACCCACTCTCCTTTGTAGAGATTGTTTTTGGTGATAGTAGGGCTCCTATGGTTCAGTATTGGATCCAACAGAGTGACATACTCAGAGAATTGAAGGATGATTTGCAGAGGGCACAGAATCAGCAAAAGGTTCAGGTAGACAGGAACATAGTAGAACATACTTTTGAGGTTGGTGATTTGGTTTACTTGAGGCTTCAACCGTACAGATAGGCATCCATCAAAACAAGTGGAGCATAAAATCTCCAACCCCGATTCTTTGGACCCTACAGGGTTAACAGAAAGGTAGGGGTCGTAGCTTATGAGCTTGATCTTTCACAGGGCATCAAAATACACAATGTTTTCCATGTGTCATGCTTTAAGAAATCCACCGGCTAACACATCACTCCCATC
>JASDQU010815850.1:2988-13012 GCA_032191745.1 Picea mariana
TTTCATTTATTTTCAACATTCCTGAAAAAGAGTTAAAAGTATACTCGTGATGGTTTCTTTTTTGTGTTTTTTTAAGAGTCTGAAAAAGAGGTAAAAGTGTACTCGATAGTATCTTTTTTGTGTCCTTTTACAAGTCCGAAAAAGAGATAAAAGTGTACTTGATATGTGTCTTTTTCATGTCCTTTTATGAGTTCGAAAAAAAGATAAAGTGTACTTGTCTTGAGAGAATGAGTGGCTTAACAACATGCTCCTATGTTCCAAGCACATGGAACCAACCTAAGAAAAATGAATGCAAATAGTACTGGAAAGTGAGATCCACTCTTAGCAACTGTTCTCTCCATGAGTATATGGATGTAAAATGAAGGCCAAATAATGCAAGAGGTGGATGGTCAAAGGATACTGCAATAATGGTGAGTAGGATTTAAGCAAACAAAAATACAATGGTAGGGTAAATGACATGAGAAGAAAATGTATAAACGACCATCAAGCAGCATAAAATTTTTGGGAACCCACATGGGATATGGCCAGAATATAGATGAAGAGATGGAAATGAGTCTCAACTTCAAGTCATGGCAGGACTATAGGAGGGTTGCCAGGCCTATGGGGAATTACAACGTGGGCACCGAATGGAAATCCGGGTGTTATAGGGCTCCAATGAAGGGTAGGCACTACTGTATAGGTTACAACATGCAAAAATGGATTGGCTAATGTCGCAACCTAATGGGATTGAACCTAAGACATTGTGACAACAAAATGGGAAGTTAATAATGCAAATTGTGGATGTAGGGAAAAACTTGTCCCTATATTCCAATTTAAAAACACTTGCCTCTTGTTCAATGGAAGTCACTAGCTTTGTAAAAACGTTCCCATAATCTTGTCAACACATGTAAACTAGTTTCCGAGGGTCAAAATGCATAGTGAAATTTCAAAAGGAAAATATTTTTGGATTTTTGGATATGGTATATGTAAAAAAAAAAAGAACTCACACCACACACCTATGTACAAGACACTACACATTTGAATGAACTTTGATGGAAGTATAACCACTCTCAACCTCTCCCCCTATCTCCTTGATTTGGCCTCTTCTTATAGGATTTTAGAAGAGATTGGAGATATGATTCATGACATATGAATTAGGTGGTTACAAGTCATGGATAACTTGATGGCATGTGAACTAAGCAATTACAAGTCATAGATATGCTTGATAGCATATGAACTAAGCAATTACAAGTCATGCACAATTTTCATGTTTAATTCTGATATTTTTCCAACCTATTATGAACTTTTTCCTCAAGCTCCATGCTCAATTATGAGATTTTTCCATCTCACTATGAAATTTTTTTTCAATTATGATTTTTTCCTCAATTATGAAATAATTTTTATTTCATAATTATGAAATTGTGACAAAATAATTATTTCCTTGTGAAATAACTATGAGAATTTTACTCAATTATGTAATTATAGCCTCATAGAATCTATTAACATGCTTTCAAAAACTACGGTGGAAAATACAATTATAACAGATGCCCCCTAATGTATGAGGTCAGAAGAGAAAATGATGGCCGAAATAGATTACGAAAATTCATGGTGATGAGTGGCATAAGGAAGGAGCTTAGAGATCAAGGAACCAACGAGTACTTGTAATCAGACATCAAGTAGACATATATAGATCATCCCCAAGGTAGGAATACCCATGCTCGAAAGATAAAAAAAGCATGGATGCCAACACAATACACTACAGATCCATGAATTGAAATGCAAGACAATGGCCATGCAAAATTACATGGTGGATCCATGTCATCAACTAGATCATAGCCATGATAAAATACAACGTTGATCTATGTCACAATATATACATTAGGAAGGAAACAAGCACTAAGGAAAGTGCCCTTGAAGTCTTCAAATTATTCATACATAAGTGATATACTCCATCACAACTTGGGAGGGGTGTTGTGGATGAAGGAGGTGACCCCAAACCCAAGGTATTGATCCCAAACCCTGATGGTATGAATCTACATCATGTGAATAGATATGTTGATGTAGAGCATGATAGAAACCATTTGATTATAGGTTATTAAGGTATATTGTTAACATACATGAGGGGACCCACCGATGAGGAAGATGGACCCAAAGGTACCTAGTACAATATAGTGAATGTGAATAGAGGATATGATGTCAAACAATCATAGAATCAATCGAGCAAGAGTCAATGACATAAACCCACTATCAATCATGAGGAGGCCTGCCACTAAGGACTGCAAACTCCAAGGTACTAGTTGGTTTCTAGATCTCTCTCCTAGAAAATGTGATGAAGTCAATAGGGAGAGATCTGTTGAAGGATGGCCTTCATTTATCCCTCATCAATCGACATGAAACATACACCGAGAGATAATGTAAAGAGATAGAATCACCGAATACAACTGACACATGGATGGATGACTTGGAAATTCAACAAAACAACAAATGGATAAATAAAGTTTAAATGTCCCTTGAACATATAAAACGACACAATGGTGATTCGGCAACAAGAATCAAGAGATAGAGGAATATAGAGAAACAATGTAGGAGGCATTGAATCACTCTCCATGATGACTAGAAGAGTAACCAGTCGAAAGAAGTATTTTTGACTCATATTATTGGGAGGACTCCTAGGCAAGTTAAAACCCAACTATAAGATTATGAGTCAAATAGGTGCCATGTTCAAGGGTGACTCAACTTACACTGCTATTTCATAAATATATCAATGGTAAAAAACCCCACTCTACTTTTGTTTTTTTTGGTTTTTAGTGTCTCCTTCATGGTTTAACGAGTGCAAAAGAGAGACAAAAGTGTGCTTGGTAGTGTATTTTTCATTCAGTTTTAACAAGTCCAAAAAATAGTAAAAATTATACTCGTGATGGTGTCTTTTTTGTGTCTTTTAACAAGTCTGAAAAAGAGGTAAAAGTTTACTCTAAAGTGTATTTTTTGTGTCCTTTTATGATTTCTAAAAAGAGATAAAAGTTTACTCAATAGGTGTCTTTTTCGTGTCTTTTTATGAGTTTGAAAAAAGAGAGGTAAAAGGATACTTGAAAGTGTCTTTTTACGAGTCCTAAAAAGAGATAAAAGTGTACTTGTATGGAGAGAACAAGTGGATTAACAACATGATCCTATGTTCCAAGTGCATGGAATTGAACTAAGAAAAATGAATGCAATTGGTACTAGCAAGTGAGATCCACTCTTCGTAGTTGTTCTTTCCATAGGTAGGTGGATGCAAAATAGAGGCCAAATAATGCAAGAGGTGGATGGTGAAAGGACATTGCAATAGAGGTAAGTGGGATTTGCGAAAACAACAACACAATGGTGGGATTTATGACGCACACATCAAATGCATAGGTGACCATTACACAACATAAAAATTAGAAACCCCCTTGGGAAATGGCTAGAATATATAGGAAGAGAGGAAAATGAGTCTCAATGTCAAGTCATGGTGGGACTACATGAGGGTTCTTGGGATTAAAAAAAATCATAGCATGGGAACCGAATGGAAATATGGGTGCTAACTAGGGCACCCATGGAGGGTAGGCACTACAGAACAAGCTATGACATGCGAAAATAGAGTGGCTAATGCCACAAATTGACAGGATCAAACCTAAGGCATTGAGATGATAAACATGATGGTTAATAATGTAGATCGTGGATGCAGGGAAAAACCTATCCCTATATGGCAGTTTGAAAGCACGTACCTCGATTTTTGTGGAAGTTGCCATCTTCGTAAAAATGTCCCTAGTATCTTGTCAAGCACATATACACTAGATTCCAGGGTAAAAATACGTAGTGAAATGTCAAAAAAGAAAATGTTTTTTGGAAATTTTGGATACGATATATGCAAAACAAAATCAATCACATCACACACCTATGTACAAGGAACTACACATATTGATGATTTATGCCAAATATATTCGATTTAGAGGCTTAGTTCAAGGATCTTTTTCATAATCAATGAAATCATGGGTCATTGTTGGCATCATATGGCACACCATGCCGGGGCCATGCCACATAGTAACAAATTTGTGTGTAGGAAGACACTCATCATGAGTAGTTTCATGAGATATCATAGCTCCTTGATAATTTCCATCAAGACGTAAAGGGATTACGAAATGTAAATCTTTGGTGTAATGGGAAGAAATAATTCAATGGTAATTTCCAAAAACGATCATCGAGGTGGAAAAGGTTCAAGACTGGGAATTCTACTAGATGCCCCCAAAAATGCCTCTAGTCTTGGATTGAAACTCATCATGCTAACTCTCGTTGGTTCTAAATTAGGAAAGGATGATCAATGCATCACCTCATCCTTTGATTTTTCTATGGAATCCATGACATCCAGGATGACCATATCCGAAGGAATATCAGTATCTAGGAGATCATGTGAACACCGAGATTCAACAACCCATGTGAGTGGAGTAGGTTGATCACACTCCATATGAGGATGGATATATTGACCAATATCAACTGATGTTGATGAGATCATTCAAGAAGAAATATCAACTACTTTGAGTGGCATAGAAGCTTCGTAAGACTTAACATCCTTGGAATGAGGAACCACCCAATGATTGAAATACCCGAGGGATCCACTGGTAAACAAATAGGTCATGTTCATAGGAGAAGTTTTTGTAGTGGGAGGAAGTGGGGGAAGAGGGAATGTCCTTATGAGTGAAGAGTCTTTGAACATCCCCACACCAAAACTTAATTAATTTTTCTGGGTATCACTCACAAAGGGTACATTGGACCCCTCATTGGATCCAAAATTTGGGGTACAAAATGCAAGTTGATCGATTGTCACTATTTTCCCTTGATGAGGGAAGCATAAGACCACAAATATATATGAGACAAATATACTCACCTCATAGAATGAAGAGAACCCGAGTAACAAGTTGTACTCAAGAGGTTCATTGACGACCTCCACAATAGCATAGACAATCTTACCACCTAACTCGATGGGTAAGGAGATGATAATCCCATGGGGATGGAATATATGTCCATCAAATGATTTTAACAATGTTGCATATGTGTTAATATTTGGAGATTGAAGGGTGATCTAGGTGGATATCGGTGGCCACCCACCTATTCCAACTGGTTCAAAATAGTCTTCTGGCAACTTACTATTTTTAGCAGTTTTTTTCAGTTCCTAAACTTCTGGGGCTATTTTGAGGGCCTAAATGAAGTTTTTTGGGATAAAACACCTCAATGATAACCAAAGGATTTGATTGATCCCCCAAAATGAATCTCTTCAACAATACCTTTCCAACGTGCTATCGTGTGCCCCAAATGAAGATTGTATGTCAAAGTTACGCCCTCGGGAAGTTGATACACCAAACTACCCAAAACAAGGTCCAAAAAACTGTTGGATTTTCATCTCCCGGGGTTAGGGTTTTGGATTTTATTTATGATAAAAAGGAATTTAGAGCCTCATTGTAACCATATTCTTACAAATGTGAGTATCTTTCACATCTCTTCTCAGAGATAAACTTCCACCATTCTAGCAAGTCTATCACTTTGTATTTCTACAATTTTTTACATTTCGCTCATTAATAGAAATTGTGTATTACTATATCTCTGTGTTTATGGTTGAATATATGATATATTTATGTTATATTATTTCATATCCAAGATATATCTGTACATTTTTTTTTATTATATCTCTGCTCTCATTTCGTGCCGAAAATAATCTAGATTAGTGGTTTCAGAGCATGCTTTTCTTGATCATTTTTTTCAGTGTGTGTCCCCGTTGAGGTCTGAGTATAACAAGTTGGGTCTCAAGATTGTCTCTCTTGAGGAAAACCACTCTCACACACCCAAGAAACCCTCCATGGTGGAAGAAAGGAAAAGCGACAGATAATTGGGCCAATCCCCTCAAAAAATGACATATACTTCCGTTATTCAATTTCCCACATTTTGGAAATAGGTCGTACATCAATTCATGCGTTCGGTTCTTCCTCAGTCAGTTGCATGGAGGGTTCCTCTAGCTAGACCAAAAATACCAAGTCGATGTTGATATAATGCACTAAGTCTCAGACCTTCCAAAAAAAGGATATGATCTAACTGATGTAATAGCGACTAAGGATGTCACATAAGAGGTGGTGTACACAAAGTATGGTACAAAGAGAGGATCAAAAGGGGTGATGATTTCAGATATAAACAACGCCAAAATTAGTTTCACCACACAATTACATTCCTGCAAACTAATGCGCAAGTGGCACAAGGATGAGTGTCCAATGGGGGTAATCATCATCGCATAACAATGCATCCAAGGAGTTAAGATGGTTTGGGCATGTTACTTGACGAACGAGTTCATCCGAGATTGCCTGGATGTGCAGAAATTTAGCAAGGAATTTCACTACAGTTGGATGTTACTCTTGATGTCCATGGTAATATGGAAGCCACCACTGTTCCACAAGTACGACGCAGAGGTGTCTCCATCCTTCCTCATGTCGAAATTCCTAGAGTTGTGATACAACAAGGACAAGAATTTCTAGTGTGAGAATAACACTGCTTTCCAAAAATGGTACACATAACTGATTCAAGTGACCACACAATCATTTCGCGTACTGCGTAGCCTCATTAATAGGTTTGAGGACTATCTAAAATTTGAATGTGATTTCCATAATTTGTACATCACCTCTTGTGCAAACCCGCATGATGATGTTGAGATCCTCCATTTTTGCATTACCAAGGAGGATATTCAACAATTTGTTGTAGAGTGGCTAGACGAAATTTGGCCCACACCATATGATGAGGTAGATCAATTGGAAACAGGGACTAAGAGGAGGAAAGAGAATAAAAAGGAAAAGACAACCTAATATAAATGTAAAGAACTAGCAAGCCAACATAAATAGGCAAAGGCAACCTAAAGGAAAGGGAAAAAACCAACAGGTTAGCAAAAGTGTACAGAGGCAACCAAAGAGGTAGGAAAAGAACAAGGGCCATGAAAATATATCTCCGCTCATAGGGATGCTCATCCTTTGGTACATTGGTGCGACAGACATGGAAAAATTATCAGGACCCAATTGGAGGCCACAACGAAGTATGATAAATAGAATTAAATTGAAGAAGATGACGACTTGTAGGGGTTAGATGCACATTTCCAACAAACATCACACATGAAGGAACTACACAATGGGTAGGCACCTTGCAGAGTTAAAGTAGGACTTAGAAGTAGGTTATTCATATAATGTGTAATAATTATGTGGAATAAACAGGTCAGGATAAGAAGGCAGTACAACACAATTCATACCCGAAACAAATTTAGAAGATTCAGATGAGATTAAGGGGTAAATGCATGGGTACAAACCAAAGGATGAAACAATTGGACAATATATGTGGCCATCTGGACATAGGAAAATATGACGGTGGAGAGATAGGTAGTTAGAGATAGGATAGGTGATGAGAGCATGGGGAACTAGAATCAGTTATGGAAATAATTCCCAATGGTGCACTACTAGTTATGGCATCAAAGCTTATTATTAGTCAGTATTAATGACATACACATACCTAAGTAGATAGAAAAGAAATCAGATTCATGGATGGAAAGTCACACAAAAAGTATTTAATGCTTGAACACACCACTTCCATTCATTATTTTCGCAAAGAGAGCAGAGTGAAGAGAAGAAAGAAAACTATAGAGCATAGATTTGAGTGCAGAGTGACTAGAACGCTAAGAGAATTAAAGTGTAAGTGAATCAATGATGGGCATTCAACACACACAACACTTCTAGGTCATGATTGCCATAGTGAGACCACAAAAGAGCTCATGAGAGGAGGGTGGTATTACAACAAACCAACGATGCCAAGAAGTCAACTAGGACAATGGATTATGCAAGCAAGACCAAAACGTGAAGAAAAGTTCAAGTAGTAAAGGACCAACATGTGCTCAGTCCTAAAATCTTGACTAGGGTAAGTATCAGAGGCCCTTTGTTAGGAAGGGTTACCCAACTTAAATTTGCAGATTACAACATCCAAGATGAGGCATAGTTCCCTAAGCTATTCTTTGACGCACATGCATACTTTATTCCATGGGCTAAGGGAAAACCATTAGTGATCAGCAAGAATTGGTCCAATCCCCTAAAAAAATGACAGATACTTTCATTATTGGATTTCCCACATTTTGGAAATAGGTCGTACATCAATTCATGCATTTAGTTCTTCCTTAGTTAGTTGCATGGAGGGTTCCTCTAGCTAGACCAAAAATACCATGTCGATGTAAATATAATGCACTAAGTCTCAGAACTTCCAAAAAAAGGATATGATCTGATTGATGTAATAGCGAATAAGGATGTCACATCAGAGGTGGTGTACACAAAGTATGGTACAGAGAGAGGATCAAAAGGGGTGATGATTTCAGATATAAACGATGCCAAAATTAGGTTCACCACACAATTACTTGCCTGCAAATTGTTGTGCAAGTGGTGCAAGGATGAGTGTCCAATGGGGGAAATCATCATCGCATAATGATGCATCCAAGGAGTTAATATGGTTTGGGCATGTTACTTGACGAACGAGTTCATCCGAGATTGCCTGGATGTGCAAAACCACAGCAAGAAATGTCACTACAGTTGGGTGTTACTCTTGATGGCCATGATAATATGAAAGCCACCACTGTGCCGCAAGTACGACACAGAGGTGTCTTCATCCTTCCCCATGTCTAAATTCCTAGAGTTGTGATACAACAAGGACAAGAATTTCTAGTGTGAGAATAACACTGCTTTCGAAAAATGGTACACATAACCGATTCAAGCGACCACACAATCATTTTGCGTACTACGTAGCCTCATTAATAGGTATGAGGACTATCTAAAATTTGAATGTGATTTCCATAATGTGTACATCACCTCTTGTGCAAATCCACATGATGATGTTGAGATCCTCCATTTTTGCATTACCAAGGAGGATATTCAACAAGATGTTGCAGAGTGGCTAGACGAACTTTGGCCCACGCCATATGACGAGGTTGAACAATTGGATACAAGGACTAAGAGGAGGAAAGAGAATAAAAAGGCAGAGAAAACCTAATAGAAAGGTAAAGAACTAACAAGCTAGCATAAATAGGCAAAGGAAACCCAAAGGAAAGGGAAAAAACCAACGGGTAAGAAAAAACATACAGAGGAAACCGAAGATGTAGGAAAAGAACAAGGGACATTTTTTTATTATATATCTGCTCTCATTTTGTGTTGAAAATAATGTAGATCAGTGGTATCAGAGCAGGCTGCTCTTGATCATTTTTTTCAGTGCGTGTCCCTATCAAGGTCCGAGTATAACAAGTTGGGTCTTGAGCTTGTCTCTCTTCAGGAAAATCGCTCTCACACACCCAAGAAAACCTCCATGGTGGAAGAAAGGAAAAGCGACATAGAAGATGATTCCATTAATCTGTTGGTTGAGAAAGCTCTCACGCAATAGAGGGATGGAATGATGGAGAATTTTTCCCACATCATTCAACGCCTGTCGATAACAACCGACGCATCTTCATCAAAAGACCACTTTGGAGGCACCTTGCCTTTCAAGGTACCATTTAATTTTGATATTCCCGTATTTGAAGGACATATAGATGCAGATGCCCTGGAAAAATGGTTAAATATGCTAGAAGGATATTTCTTTGTTCACAATTTTTCCGATAGGGAAAATATCACCTTCACACTCCTTAAGGCTCTCCCCCATGTCAAACATTGGTGGGAAACCTATTGGGAGAAAATTTCTACAAAGGAGTCTGGAATATATGGGGCCGAGCCCACTTGGGATTTTTTATGGATGCTGTCAAGGAACAATATTACCCTGTTGGTAACTATGATGAACAACACATGAGATAGACCATGTTGCGTCAAGAGAGGGGTGAAGTATTACTAGTGTTCACCAATACCTTCCATACCTTGCGCACTATGCTGGGTATCAAAGGTTCTGAGCAACATTTGGTTCTGAAATACCATGGGGCTCTACACAGATACATCCAAACTGAAATGGAGTTTTTGGACATCTCATCGTTGGGAGCTGCCTATCG
>JASDQU010815850.1:30114-49727 GCA_032191745.1 Picea mariana
TTCATGTGGCTTGGACTAGTTTTTGGGAGGTTGTTTGTTAGGGTCGTCTTTATCATACTTTGGTTGTTGCGTATTTGCAGGCCTGAAATCCCGTTTGTTCTAGTGCCTAAATTTCTGCTCTATTTTGACAGCATATCGATAGGCAGCTCCCAACGATGAGATGTTCAAAAACTCCATTTCAGTTTGGATGTATCTGTGTAGAGCCCCATGGTATTTCAGAACCAAATGTCGCTCAGAACCTTTGATACCAAGCATGGTGCGCAAGGTATGGAAGGTATTGGTGAAATTGGGAACTACTTCGCCCCTCTCTTGACGCAACGCGGTATATCTCATGTGTTGTTCGTCATAGTTACCAACAGGGTAATATTGTTCCTTGACATCATCCACAAAAAAATCCCAAGTCGGCTCGGCCCCATATATTCTAGACTCCTCTGTGGAACTTTTCTCCCAATAGGTTTCCCACCAATTTTTGACATGGGGGAGAGCCTTAAGGAGTGTGAAGGTGATATTTTCCCTATCGGAAAAATTGTGAACAAATAAATATCCTTCTACTAGATTTAACCATTTTTCTAGGGCATCTGCATCTATATGTCCTTCAAATACGGGAATATCAAAATTAACTTGTACCTTGAAAGGCAAGGTGCCTCCAAAGTGGTCTCTTGATGAAGATGCGTCGGTTGTTATCAGCAGGCGTTGAAGGATGTGGGGAAAATTATCCATCAATTCATCCCTCTATTGCGTGAGAGCTTTCTCAAGCAACAAATTAATGGAATTGGCTTCTATGTCACTTTTCTTTTCTTCCACCATGGAGGGTTTCTTGAGTGTGTGAGAGCGATTGTCCTCAAGAGAGACCTTGACAGGGACACGCACTGAAAAAAAATGATCAAGAGTAGCCTGCTCTGATACCACTGATATGCATTATTTTCGGCACGAAATGAGAGCGGATATATATTAAAAAAACATCCCTTGTTCTTTTCCTACCTCTTCGGTTGCCTCTGTATGCTTTTTCTTACCCATTGGTTTTTTCCCTTTACTTTGGGTTGCCTTTGCCTATTTATGGTAGCTTGTTAGTTCTTTACCTTTCTATTAGGTTTTCTCTGCCTTTTTATTCTCTTTCCTCCTCTTAGTCCTTGTTTCCAATTTTTCTACCTCATCATATGGTGTGGACCAAAGTTCGTCTAGCCACTCCGCAACATCTTGTTGAATATCCTCCTTGGTAATGAAAAAATGGAGGATCTCAACATCATCATGCGGATCTGCACAAGAGGTGATGTACACATTATGGAAATCACATTCAAATTTTAGATATTCCTCATACCTATTAATGAGGCTACGCAGTACGCGAAATGATTGTGTAGTCACTTGAATCAATTATGTGTACCATTTTTGGAAGGCAATGTTATTCTCACACTAGAAATTCTTGTCCTTGTTGTATCACAACTCTAGGAATTTAGACACGGGGAAGTATGGAGACACCTCTGCGTCATACTTGCGGCACGGTGGTGGATTCCATATTATCATGGCCATCAAGAGTAACACCCAACTGTAGTGAAATTCCTTGTTGCAGTTCTGCACATCCAGGCAATCTCGGATGAACTCATTCGTCAAGTAACATGCCCAAACCATATTAACTCCTTGGATGCATCATTATGCAATGACGATTTCCCCCATTGGACACTCATCCTTGCACCACTTGCACAGCAATTTGCAGGCAAGTAATTGTGTGGTGAACCTAATTTTGGCGTCGTTTATATCGGAAATCATCACCCCTTTTGATCCTCTCTCTGTACCATACTTTTTTTATACCACCTCTTATGTGACATCCTTATTCACTATTACATTAGTCAAATCATATCCTTTTTTTGGAAGGTCTAAGACTTATTGCATTATATCAACACCGACATGGTATTTTTGGTCTAGCTAGAGGAAACCTCCATGCAACTAACTGAGGAAGAACCGAATGCATGAATTGATGTACGACCTATTTCCAAAATGTGGGAAATCTGATAACGAAAGTATCTGTCATTTTTTTAGGGGATTGGCCCAATTCTTGGTGATCACTAACAGTTTTCCCTTAGCCCATGGAATAAAGTATGCATGTGTGTTAAAGAACAACTTAGGGAACTGAGCCTCATCTTGGATGTTGTAATCTGCAAATTTAAGTTGGGTAACCCTTCCTAACAAAGGGCCTCTGATACTTACCCCAGTCAAGATTTTAGGACTAAGCACATGTTGGTCCTTTACTACTTGAACTTTTCTGCACATTTTGGGCTTGCTTGCATAATCCATTGTCCTAGTTGACTTCTTGGCATCGTTGGTTTGTTGTACTACCAACCTCTTCTCATGAGATCTTTTCTGGTCTCACTGTGGCAATCGTGACCTAGAAGTGTTGTGTGTGTTGAATGCCCAGCATTGATTCACTTACAACTATAATTCTCTTGGCGTTCTAGTCACTCTGCACTCAAATATATGCTATATAGTCTTCTTTCTTCTCTTCACTCTGCTCTCTTTGTGAAAATAATGAATGGAAGTGGTGTGTTCCAGCATTAAATACTTGTTTTGTGACTTTCCATCCATGAATCTGATTTCTTATCTATCTACTTAGGTATGTGCTTGTCATTAATACTGACTAATAATAAGCTTCGATGCCATAACTAATAGTGCACCATTGGGAATTATTTCCATAACTGATTCTAGTTCCCCATGCTCTCAACACCTATCCTATCTCTAACTACCTATCTCTCCACCGTCATATTTTCATATGTCTAGATGGCCACATATAGTGTCCTGTTGTTTCATCCTTTGGTTTGTACTCAAGCATTTACCCCTTAATCTCATCTGAATCTTCTAAATTTGTTTCGGGTATGACTTGTGTTGTACTGTCTTCTTATCTTGACTTGTTTATTCCACATAATTATTACACATTATATGACTAACCTACTTCTAAGTCCTACTTTAACTCTGCAAGGTGCCTATCCATTGTGTAGTTCCTTCA
This sequence comes from Picea mariana, assembly GCA_032191745.1. Lineage (NCBI taxonomy): Eukaryota > Viridiplantae > Streptophyta > Pinopsida > Pinales > Pinaceae > Picea > Picea mariana. The sequence continues at coordinate 33,110 of JASDQU010815850.1, forward strand.
TGTGTGATGTTTGCTGGAAATGTGCATCTAACCCCTACAGGTCGTCATACTTCTTCAATTGAATTCTATTTATCATACTTTGTTGTGGCCTCCCATTGGGTCTTGATAATTTTTCCATGTCTATCGCACCAATGTACCAAAGTATGAACATCCCTATGAGCGAAGATATATTTTGTGGCTCTTGTTCTTTTCCTACCTCTTTGGTTGCCTCTGTACACTTTTGCTAACCCGTTGGTTTTTTCCCTTTTCTTTGGGTTGCCTTTGCTTATTTATGTTGGCTTGTTAGTTCTTTACATTTATATTAGGTTTTCTTTGCCTTTTTATTCTCTTTCCTCCTCTTAGTCCTTGTTTCCAATTGATCTACCTCATCATATGGTGTGGGCCAAATTTCGTCTAGCCACTCTGCAACAATTTGTTGAATATCCTCCTTGGTAATGCAAAAATGGAGGATCTCAACATCGTCATGCGGATCTACATAAGAGGTGATGTACAAATTATGGAAATCACATTCAAATTTTAGATAGTCCTCACATCTATTAATGAGGCTACAAAGTACACGAAATGATTGTGTGGTCGCTTGAATCAGTTATGTGTACCATTTTTGGAAAGCAGTGTCATTCTCACACTAGAAATTCTTGTCCTTGTTGTATCACAACTCTAGGAATTTCGACTTGAGGAAGGATGGAGACACCTCTGCTTCATACTTGCGGAGAGGTGGTATCTTCCATATTATTATGGACATCAAGAGTAACATCCAACTATAGTGAAATTCCTTGCTGAGGTTCTGCACATCCAGGCAATCTCTGATGAACTCGTTCGTCAAGTAACATTCCCAAACCATATTAACACCTTGGATGCATCATTATGTGATGACGATTACCCCCATTGGACACTCATCCTTGTGCCACTTGCGCAGTAGTTTGCAGGAATGTAATTATGTGGTGAACCTAATTTTGGCGTTGTTTATATATGAAATCATCACCCCTTTTGATCCTCTCTTTGTACCATACTTTGTGTACACCACCTCTTATGTGACATCCTTAGTCGTTATTACATCAGTCAGATCATATCCTTTTTTTGGAAGGTCCAAGACTTAGTGCATTATATCAACATCGACCTGGTATTTTTGGTCTAGCTAGAGGAACCCTCCATGCAATTGACTGAGGAAGAACCGAATGCATGAATTGGTGTACGACCTATTTCCAAAATGTGGGAAATCAAATAACGGAAGTATATGTCATTTTTTGAGGGGATTGGCCCAATTATCTATCACTTTTCCTTTCTTCTACCATGGAGGGTTTATTGGGTGTGTGAGAATGGTTTTCCTCAAGAGAGACAAGCTTGAGACCCAACTTGTTATACTCAGACCTCGATGGGGACACGCACTGGCAAAAATGATCAAGAAAAGCATGCTCTAAAACCATTAATCCGGATTATTTTCGGCACGAAATGAGAGCGGAGATATAATAAAAAAAATCTACAGATATATCTTGGATATGAAATAATATAGCAGAAATATATCATAGATGCAACCATAAACATAGAGATATGGTAATACACAATTTCTATTAATGAGGGAAATGTAAAAAATTGTAGAAATACAGAGTGAAAGACTTGCTAGAATGGTGGAAGTTTATCTCTGAGAAGAGATGTGACAGATACTCACATTCATAAGAATATGGTTACAATGAGGCTCTAAATTCCTTTTTAGAATAAATAAAATCCAAAACCCTAACCCCGGAAGATGAAAATCCAACAGTTTTTTGGACCTTGTTTTGGGTAGTTTGGTGTATCAACTTCCTGGGAGCATAACTTTGGCATACAATCTTTGTTTGGGGCGCACAATAGCACGTTGGAAAGGTATTTTTGAAGAGATTCATTTTGGGGGATCAATCAAATCCTTTGCCTATCATTGAGGTAGTTTATCCCAAAAAACTTCATTTAGGCCCTCAAAATGGCCCCAGAAGTTTGGGAACTGAAAAACTACTAAAAATAGTAAGTTGCCAGAAGATTATTTTGAACCAGTTGGAATAGGAGGGTGGCCACCAATATCCACCTAGATCACCCTCTGATCTCCAAATATTAACACATATGCAACATTGTTAAAATCATTTGATGGACATATATTCCATCCCCATGGGATTATCATCTCCTTACCCATCGAGTTAGGTGGTAAGATTGTCTATGTTGTTGTGGAGGTTGTCAATGAACCTCTTGAGTACAACTTGTTACTCGGGCACTCTTCATTCTATGAGGTGAGTACATTTGTCTCATATATATTTACGGTTTTATGCTTCCCTCATCAAGGGAAAATAGTGGCAATCGATCAACTTGCATTTTGTACCCCAAATTTTGGATTCAATGCGGGGTCCAATGTACCCTTTGTGAGTGATACCCAGCAAAATTAATTAAGTTTTGGTGTGGGGATGTTCAAAGACTCTTCGCTCATGGGAACATTCCCTCTTCCCCCACTTCCTCCCACTACAAAAACTTCTCCTATGAACATGACCTATTTGTTTACCAGTGGATCCCTCGGGTATTTCAATCATTGGGTGGTTCCTCATTCCAAGGACGTTGAGTCTTACGAAGCTTCTATGCCACTCAAAGTAGTTGATATTTCTTCTTGAGTGATCTCATCAGCATTAGTTGATATTGGTCAATATATCCATCCTCATATGGAGTGTGATCAACCTACTCCACTCACATGGGTTGTTGAATCTCTGTGTTCACATGATCTCCTAGATACTAATATTCCTTCAGATATGGTCATCCTGGATGTCATGGATTCCATAGAAAATTCAAAGGATGAGGTGATGCATTGATCATCGTTTCCTAATTTAGAACCAACGAGAGTTAGCATGATGAGTTTCAATCCAAGACTAGAGGCATTTTTTGGGGCATCCAGTAGAATTCCCAGTCTCGAACCTTTTCCACCTCGGTGATCGTTTTTGGAAATTACCATTGAATTCTTTCTTTCCATTACACCAAAGATTTACATTTCATAATCCCTTTACGTCTTGATGGAAATTATCAAGGAGCTATGATATCTCATGAAACTACTCATGACAAGTGTCTTCCTACACAGAAATTCGTTACTATGTGGCATGGCCCCGACATGGTGTGCCATATGATGCCAACAATGACCCATGATTTCATCGATTATGAAAAAGATCCTTGGACTAAGCCTCTTAATCAAATATATTTGGCATAAATCATCAATATGTGTAGTTCCTTGTACATAGGTGTGTGATGTAATTGATTTTGTTTCGCATATATTGTATCCAAAATTTCCAAAAAACATTTTCTTTTTTGACATTTCACTACGTGTTTTTACCTTGGAATCTAGTGTATATGTGCTTGACAAGATACTAGGGACATTTTGACGAAGATGGAAACTTCCACAAAAATTGAGGTACGTGCTTTCAAACTGCCATATAGGGATAGGTTTTTCCCTGCATCCATGATCTACATTATTAACCATCTTGTTTGGCATCTCAATGCCTTAGGTTCGATCCTGTCAATTTGTGGCATTAGCCACTCTATTTTCGCATGTCGTAGCTTGTTCTGTAGTTCCTACCCTCCATGGGTGCCCTAGTTAGCACCCATATTTCCATTAGGTTCCCATGCTACAATTTTTTTTAATCCCAGGAACCCTCATGTAGTCCCACCATGACTTGACATTGAGACTTATTTTCCTCTCTTCATATATATTCTGGCCATTTCCCAAGGGGGTTTCTAATTTTTATGTTGTGTAATGGTCACCTATGCATTTGATGTGTGCGTCATAAATCCCACCATTGTGTTGTTGTTTTCCCAGATCCCACTTACCTCTATTGCAATATCCTTTCACCATCCACCTCTTTCATTATTTGGCCTATTTTGCATCCACCTACCTATGGAGAGAACGACTATGAATAGTGGATCTCACTTGCTAGTACCAGTTGCATTCATTTTGCTTAGTTTGGTTCCATGCGCTTGGAACGTAGGATCATGTTGTTAATCCACTTGTTCTCTCCATACAAATACACTTTTATCTCTTTTTAGGACTCGTAAAAAGACACTTTCGAGTATCCTTTTACCTCTCTTTTTTCAAACTCATAAAAAGACACGAAAAAGACACCTATTGAGTAAACTTTTATCTCTTTTTAGAAATCATAAAAGGACACAAAAAAGACACTTTAGAGTAAACTTTTACCTCTTTTTCAGACTTGTTAAAAGACACAAAAAATTCACCATCATGAGTATACTTTTTACTATTTTTTGGACTTGTTAAAATTGAATGAAAAATACACTACCAAACACACTTTTGTCTCTCTTTTGCACTCGTTAAACCATGAAGGAGACACTAAAAACCAAAAAAATAAAAAATAGAGGGTTGTTTTTTACCATTGATATATTTATGAAATAGCAGTGTTAGTTGAGTCACCCTTGAACATGGCACCTATTTGAGTCATAATCTTATAGTTGGGTTTTAACTTGCCTAGGAGTCGTCCCAATAATATGAGTCAAAAATACTCCTTCGACTGGTTACTCTTCTAGTCATCATGGAGAGTGATTCAATGCCTCCTACATTGTTTCTCTATATTCCTCTAGCTCTTGATTCTTGTTGCCAAATCACCATTGTGTCGTTTTATATGTTCAAGGGACATTTAAACTTTATTTATCCATTTGTTGTTTTGTTGAATTTCCAAGTTAGCCATCCATGTGTCAGTTGTATTTGGTGATTCTATCTCTTTACATTATCTCTCGGTGTATGTTTCATGTTGATTGATGAGGGATAAATTAAGGCCATCCTTCAACAGATCTCTCCCTATTAACTTCAACACATTTTCTAGGAGAGAGATCTAGAAACCAGCTAGTACCTTGGAGTTTACAGTCCTCAGTGGCAGGCCTCCTCATGATTGATAGTGGGTTTACGTCATTGACTCTTGCTCGATTGATTCTATGAGTGTTTGACATCATATTCTCTATTCACACTCACTATATTGTACTAGGTACCTTTGGGTCCATCTTCCTCATCGGTGGGTCCCCTCATGTATGTTAACAATATACCTTAATAATCGGTAATCAAATGGTTTCTACCATGCTCTACATCAACATATTTATTCACATGATGTAGATTCATACCATCAAGGTTTGGGACGAAGACCTTGGGTTTGGGGTCACCTTCTTCATCCACAACACCCCTCCCAAGTTGTGATGGAGTATATCACTTATGTATGAGTAATTTGAAGACTTCAAGGGCACTTTCCTTAGTGCTTGTTTCCTTCCTAATGTATATATTGCGACATAGATCAACGTTGTACTTTATCATGGCTATGATCTAGTTAATGACATGGATCCATAATGTAATTTTGTGTGGCCATTGTCTTGCATTTCAATTCATGGATCCGTAGTGTATTATGTTGGCATCCATGCTTTGTTTATCTTTCGAGCATGGGTATTCCTACCTTGGGGATGATCTATATATGTCTACTTGATGTCTGATTGCAAGTACTCGTTGGTTCCTTGATCTCTAAGCTCCTTCCTTATGCCACTCATCACCATGAATTTCCATAATCTATTTCGTCCATCATTTTCTCTTCTAACCTCATACATTAGGGGGCATCTGTTATAATTGTATTTTCCACCATAGTTTTTGAAAGAATGTTAATAGATGTTATGAGTCTAGAATTACATAATTGAGTAAAATTCTCATAGTTATTTCACAATGAAATAATTATTTTGTCACAATGAAATAATTATGAAATAAAAATTATTTCATAATTGAGGAAAAAATCATAACTGAAAAGAAATTTCATAGTGAGATGGAAAAATCTCATAATTGAGCATGGAGCTTGAGGAAAAAGTTCATAATAGGTTGGAAAAATCTCATAATTAAACATGAAAATTGTGCATGACTTGTAATTTCTTAGTTCACATGCTATCAAGCATATCTATGACTTTTAATTGCTTAGTTCACATGCCATCAAGTTATCCATGACTTGTAACCACCTAATTCATATGTCATGAATCATATCTCCAATCTCTTCTAAAATCCTATAAGAAGAGGCCAAATCAAGGAGATGGGAGGAGAGGTTGAGAGTGGTTATACTTCCATCAAAGTTCATTCAAATGTGTAGTGTCTTGTACATAGGTGTGTGGTGTGAGTTCTTTTTTTTTTACATATGCCATATCCAAAAATCCAAAAATATTTTCCTTTTGAAATTTCACTATGCATTTTGACCCTTGGAAACTAGTTTACATGTGTTGACAAGATTATGGGAACATTTTTACAAAGCTAGCGACTTCCATTGAACATGAGGCACGTGTTTTTAAATTGGAATATAGGGACAGGTTTTTCCCTGCATCCACAATTTCATTATTAACTTCCCATTTTGTCGTCACAATGCCTTAGGTTTGATCCCGTCAGGTTGCGACATTAGCCAATCCATTTTTGCATGTTGTAACCTATTAAGTAGTGCCTACCCTTCATGGGATCCCTATAACACTCGGATTTCCATTTGGTGCCCATGTTGTAATTCTCCATAGACCTGGAAACCCTCCTATAGTCCCGCCATGACTTGAAGTTGAGACTCATTTCCATCTCTTCATCTATATTCTGGCCATATCCCATGCGGGTTCCCAAAATCTTTATGGTACTTGATGGTCGTTTATACATTTTCTTCTCATGTCATTTACCCTACCATTGTATTGTTGTTTTCTTAAATACTACTTACCGTTATTGCAATATCCTTTGACCATCCACCTCTTGCATTATTTGGCCTTCATTTTACATCCACCTACTCATGTAGAGAACAGTTGCTAAGAGTGGATCTCACTTTCCAGTACTATTTGCATTCATTTTTCTTAGGTTGGTTTCATGTGCTTGGAACATAGGAGCATGTTGTTAAGCCAGTCATTCTCTCAAGATGAGTACACTTTATCTCTTTTTTGAACTCATAAAAGGACATGAAAAAGACACATATCGAGTACACTTTTATCTCTTTTTCAGATTTATAAAAGGACACAAAAAAGATACTATCGACGACACTTTTACCTATTTTTCAGACTCATTAAAAAACACAAAAAAGACACCTTCACAAGTATACTTTTAACTCTTTTTCGGGAATGTTGAAAATAAATGAAAAAGACACTATCAAGCATACTTTTATCTCTCTTTCATGCTCATTAAACCATGAAGGAGACACCAAAAAAAAAAAAAAATGGGGGTCTTATGCAGTGTCAATCAAGTCACCCTTGAACATGGCACTTATTTAAGTCATCGTATTAAAATTGGGCTTTAGCTTGCATAGGATATTTACTAATAATATTTGATCTAGGAGGATCTCGGTGGCCAACCACCTATTCCAACTAGTTCAAAACATTTTTTTGGCAACTTACTATTTTTAGCAATTTTTCAGGTCCCAAACTTCTAGGGCCATTTTGAGGTCCTAAACAAAGTTTTTTCACGATCATGAACCTAAATGTTCCCCAATTGATTTTATTGATCCCCCTAAATGAAGATTCGTGTCAAGACCTTTCCAAATAACTATGGTGCGCCCTAAACGGAGATCGTATGCAAAATTTACAACCCTGGGAAGTTGATGTACTAACTTACCCCAATGGGTCCCACATGACTTTTGGCACTTCATCTCCTAGGGTTAGGTTTTTGGATGTATAGGGTTTTGGAATTCATGTTTATTGTAAAAATGCCTTAATATTCTCATTGTTCTCATCCTGTTTCGAATGAGAGTAGTCGTCACATCTCTTCTCGGAGATAAGTTGCCACCATTCTAGCAAGCTTGTTTTCAGTCTACATTTTACAGTTTTCAACATATTTCTTATTTAAAAGAAGTCAAGTTTTACTATATATATGTTATTTTTCACTACGTCTCTATGTTAATATTATAAATCTTTGTTTTCATTTCGCTCCGCTCATAAATCCGGATCAATATGAGTTGTAGATACTCCTCTGGTTGGTTACTCTTCTAGTCATCATGGAGAGTTCTTCAATGCCTTTTGCTTTGTTGCCCTATATTCGTCCAAATTTTGTGTCTTGTTTCCAAGTCACCACTATGTCATGCTATATGTTCAAAGGAGTTTTCATACTAAGTCAGCCATCTTCTACTTTTTTTACTTTCTGAGTCGGTCATCCTTGTGTCAGTTGTACTTGGCGATACTCTCTCTTCACTTTATCTCTTGGTGTATGTTTTGTATTGATTGGTGGGGGATACATTAAATCACTCCTTCGAAGGATTTCTTCCTATTGACCTCAACACATTATCTAGGAGAGGGGTATAGAAAGGAGCTAGTACCTTGGAGCTTGTAGTCCTCGATTGTAGGCCTCCTCATGATCGACAATGGGTTTACATAATTGATTCCTAATCAATTGATTCTATGAGTGTTTAACATCAGATCCTCTATTCAAACTCACTATATTGTACTAGGTACCTTGGGGTCCATCTTCCTCATCTGTGGACTCCCTCACATCTTTTAACGATATATATCAATGACCAGTAATCATACAGTTTCTACCATGCTCGACATCAACTCATTTATTCGCATGTTGTAAGATTTGTATTGTCGAGGTTTGGGATGAAGACCTTGAGTTTGGGGCCACCTGATTCCTTTTCAACATTCCCTTCCAAGTTGTGATAGAGTATATCACTTGTATATGAGTACTTTAGGAATTCGGGGGAAATTTACTTAGTTCTTGTTGTCTTCTTAATGTATATGTTGTGACATAGATCCACATTATATTGGCTCATGGCTATGATATTTTTGATAACATGGATCCACCATGTATTCTTTTGTGGCCATGGTCTTTCATTTCCTATCATGGATCCCCAATGTTTTGTTTTGGAAGACATTCTTTGATACTCTTCATAGTATGAATACATCTACCTAAGGGATGGGCTATATATATTGTTATCCTTGGTGTTTTATTTCAAGTATTCTTTGATCAATGAACCTAGTTGCTCTCTCCTCATCCTTCCTCATGGATACTATTTTATTGTAATGTGTTTTGTCCATCCATTCCTTTCCTGACCAAACACGTTAGGGGGCATCTGTCATAGCCTTAATTTCCACCCTACAAGGCCATAAAGGAATCCAACAGAAGATGAAATCCAAGACACAAGTCCAGCTTAATATTTAGGTCATTTTTTAAGGGTGTTGGGTGTCATACATAGGACAACAAGTGACTAGTAATTGGTCAGCTATAGTGCAACCAATGACACCCTATGTAACCTTCTATATTTGTGTATTTTCAAAGAGGTAATCGAGGGATGATTTGGTTCTTCATGTCATGAGCCTTGGAACTCACATCATTCAATTATCCAGTGGTCTCTAGAATATATAGAATCTCTTCCGAGCCTTTTCTAAGGATCTATATAAAGAAGGAAAATATTGAGTGTGAGGAACGATGCAGACCCCCTTCTCTCCCTCGAGGATACATGACCTCCCGGTCAAGGATATTCAATTCTTCGAGCCAAATCGGATCTCTGAAACCTTAATGGTCTCACTTGTGACTAAACACAAGCCCTTTTTCAGTCTTTTTGCATAGGTTCTATGACACCCAGAACCTCTTCCTTCGTGTTGTTGAACTATCGAGTTGCAGGTGCTAGCTCCTCTTCCATTAGCCCTTTCCCGTATGTGACATCAGGCTATGTCCTCACGTAATCACACGATTGCGGGGAGGTCTATAATGGTTTGGGGCCACACCACTTTTCTCCCTGTAATTCACTATCAATTGCCATGTATTCCTTTGGCAATATCGTGGTTTCAATTGTGGCCCGCTCTATGAATTTTAAAACCTGGTCACTTTTTGTCCCCGCAATTAAGCGTGGCCATCGATCTTGTGATCTTGGGCGTTGTCTCTGGTTCGACAGTTGAGATCTTTCTTCTCTCTCTCTGCCATGGGTCAACTATCATTTAGCGACCCTTTTCCTCCTTTCGCACACACTCCCAGATCTCCACGATCTATCGACGCATGCTCTCTTTCCAAATCGAAGGCTACGATTGATTTCACCTTTTAGGCTTTGGTATTTTCAATTCTCATCTCTCGCTTCCTCCACAGTAATTCCACCCAAAGTCGATGATCTATCGACATGTGTCCGTCATAGGTCGATGGCTATGGTTTATTTCTCTCTTTGGGCTTCGGGAGTTTCAACTCTCAGTCTTCACTTTCTCCCAGAGTGCTTTCACCCGAAGATGAAAATTTGTCGACATATGTCCCTCACAGATCGATGGTTGTGGTTCACTTTTCTCTTCGGGCTTCGAAAGTTTCAACTCCCAGTCTTCGTTTTCTTCCAAAATTCTGTCACTCGAAGACGATGATTTGTCGACACATGTTCCTCACAGATCGATAGTTGTGGTTCACTTCGCTCTTCGGGCTTCGAAAGTTTCAACTCCCAGTCTTCGTTTTATTCCAGAATTCTGTCACTCGAAGACGACGATTTGTCGACACATGTTCCTCACAGATCGATAGTTATGGTTCACTTCACTCTTCGGGCTTCAGGAGTTTCAACTTTTAGTCTTCTCTTTCTCCTGGAGTGATTTCACCCGAAGATGATAGATTCCCACCATGTGTCCTCTGCAACGGACGGTTGTGATATGCTTTGGCCTTCGGGACTTCATGAGTTTGTCACACTCCGTGCTTGGAATCCTCTAAAGTGAAATTTCCTGGAATCTCATATCTTTCGACATGTATCTCCTGGAAATCAACAACTTAGATCTACTTCGGCCTTTGGCTCTTCAACGATTTCTCTTTCTCCTTATCCACAAAACTCCCAAAGCACATTCGCTCCAGAGTTATGGATCTTCCGCCACATGCCCCTCTGTATGATGGACGATCCTTGGCCTCTTCGGGACTTCGGAGAATCCTCGCTCCTATGTGCACACAGAGACTTAAAACTCATGCGCCTTTCCCAGATCCAACGATTTAGAATGATCCCACTCCCTCCTGGATGGATCTTATCCAGTGATTCATGAAACCTTCATAGCTTCACTCCCTTTTAATATTTCTCCCTGCTATCTCTCCTGATCTTTATCTCTCAAACCCTTTGACTCCTCAAAGGGTTACTTCGACACTTAGTCGAATTTTCGATCTGTGCACTCCTTACAACAGATTCTTACGTGCGACTTAGCTTCTTGTGGGCGACTGTGCATGCCTTGCAGCAGTCCCTTTGCACTCCTTGCAAATAGAAATTTTACGCTATCTCTTCTGATCTTATGAGTTGAAATAGACTCTGTCACTCCTTGCAGTAGATTCTCATGCAAGTCTCAAGTCCTTACGGTGACTGTGCACACCTTGCAGCAGTCTCTTTGCACTCCTTGCAAATGGAAGTTTCACGCTATCTCTTCTGACCTTCTGAGTCAAAACATACATTGTCAACGCACTCCTTGCAGAATGTATGCACACCTTGCATGAACTCAACGAAGAGAAAACAATCAAAACTTATCCAAACACTTCACAGTTTCATATACTCGACAACATAATTCATTCATTCATGAAAACAAAATAACATGGAATTGTAAATAGTAGTAGCACCATGCATTGAATCAATTTTCCTCTGTTATATTCATTCAAATGTAAATGGATACAGCTATGATAAAACAAGAACTAAAAACTCAGCAACAACTAACTCACAACAATCTCCTACTAATTTGTAGCAGCCTCATTTAGGCATACAAAACCTCTATTTATCCTAGAGGGTTCCTAGGGTTCCCTCCGACTACTTGTCTACTCAAGAAAAAAACTAACTGTTACTTAATTTTTGTTACATTAAAGTCTAGGAGTGAAACTCCCAAATCACTCATGATCATTCAGCTCCCAAGTGTTTGATATTCTTCAGTTTTTCAATCATTTCAAAAAAAATGAATTGCAGGAAACACCAATAGTTAAGATTATGAAATGATTCAAAGGCGCACTAAGGCGTTGAGTTGTCTCTCCACGTGTGATTGCTAACGATGCTCCTGCATCAAGGAGGAAGAATCATTTACAGATTTATGCTGCCAAAATTTAGAGGAACTTCTCCATCTACATCAGTTGCAATTAGGTAGCCTAGCTTGGTTGAAGAGTTGAGGAGGAGCAGGGGGAAAAGAGGAATGCATCTGCATCATGAGATAATTGTATTGATGTAATTCCATTTTTCATATTAATAGATCATTGGTTTTCCCCTATGAATGTTCATTTTCATGCATGAATATTTAGACCTGGTTTATTTTATTATAGATCAGGTTAGATCCAAGCTACATCTAGGATTATCACTAAGAAGAGAGGTGAAATGGTATTTTTTTTGTCTCTTGTGTGTAGGAATTAGGTTGTAGGAGTTGTAGTTGGAACTTCAGGAATGCATTTTCTAGGACATATGAAGGACAACCTTCAAAACAAGGTATATCATTCTTCCATTTCCTTTCATAATATTGAATCGTATTTCTTGTTTCTAAGAAATCCATAGAAGTATATCCCTCGATCTATCTAGGATCAATAGGAAAATCCTAGATCATTGGTTTCCCCTTATGAATGTTCATTTTCATGCATGAATCTTTAGACCTGGTTTATTTTATTATAGATCAAGTTAGATCCAAGATAGATCTAGGATTATAACACTAGGAAGAGAGGTAAAATGGTATTACTTTGTCTCTTGTGTGTAGGAAGCAGGATGTAGGAGCTGGAGTTGGAACTTCAGGAATGCATAAACTAGGACATATGAAGGACAACCTTCAAAATAAGATATGTCATTCTTCCATTTCCTTGTGTAATATTGAATCTTATTTCTTGTTTCTAGAAAATCCATAGAAGTATAGCCCTCTATCTATCTAGGATCAGTAGGCATATCCACCCATGATATTTTCTCCATAACACTAAATACTATATGTAGATTATCTATTGATCATAGGAATTTAAGCCTCAACAATTGTTGCAGTTAAAAGCATTTTTCATAACAAGTTTTCTATGATTAACATGAGTCCAATTCAGTTTTTCCTTGGTCTTGAGATCAATCAGGATTCTTCAGGCATCAAGTTGTCTCAGATGAAGTATTTCAAGGATCTATTGGTATGGTTCAACATGACCGATTGTAAACCGACAACCACACCCTTCTTATCAGGGGTCAAGCTCAAGGATGGTGGGGATACACCATTGGTGGATTTCACCAAGTACAAACAACTAGTGGGGAGTCTTCTATACCTCACTCACTCTTGTCCATATCTTGTGTATGAAGTGGGTGTGATTTCCAGGTACATGCAAGAGCCACATGATCTTCACTAGAAAGATTCCAAGCACATCCTCAGATATGTTCATGGTACCATTAGTCATGGGATTCACTATGAAACAGGTTGTAAATTGTACCTCATTGGATTTATGTATTCATATTGGGTTGGAAATAGCACAGATTGCAATTCCACTTCAGGGTACATGCTTAGTTTGGGATCTGGCCCCATTTGTTGGTCAAGTAAAAAGTAGTCAGTGATTGCTTTATCATCAACAAAGGTCGAGTACAAAGCAATGATCAACATTACTATTCAAGAACTTTTTCTACAAAACTTCCTCACTGAGCTTGGTATCTAGTTCCACCTTATGACTATCATCTGGTGTGACAATCACAACACATTGAAATTTTGCAAAGACCCAATGCAGCAACAGAGAACAAAACACATCAATATCCACATGCATTACATCAAAGAGTTGATTCATGATGGGATCATAAACTTGTAGTATTGTCCTTCATCTAAACAGATTGTCGACATATTCACCAAGACTTTCACTAAGTAGAAATTCCACTTTGTGCGTAATCGTCTTGGAGTGAAGGACACAGTTTCCTAGAAGTTGTATTTCGTTTTCATCATTGTACTTTGAGGAGGGTTTCCCACTATGTTTTCCCTCTTTCCTCTTTTTTTAGTGTGCATTCAATAGATTCTTTGTAAAATGGATACCTAACATGGATTCTTGTCGAGACCCATTCATTGTGTTTACTCCCTAATAGTGTTCAAGGGGGGTGTTGGAGATATTACACACACACACACACCTAATATTTTTTTTTCTAAGTTTATTAGTCTATGTTGAGGGTGCCCCTGAACAAAGATACTCTCTCCTAGATGAGAATATTCTCCTCTAGATGATGGCACCATATCCTCTTCAATCATTATTCAGTTGTACTTTAGTTAGAATAGTGGAGTAGAGTCTTGCATGGCAACCACTTGTGATTATCCAGATAATTAATGATCGCATGGTCAGTTAACTCAGTTAACTAGTACTAGGAGGAAATTCACTCTAGAGTCTGTCAATGTGTGTTCACATCTCTCTAGATAACTACTATGGTGCATTGGTTCATCCATGTAGAGCATATCATCTATGTTCTTTACATTCTTCCATTTGGTTAATACAATTCTTTATTCCATCTCTTATCTCTCTCTCAACTTTGCAAGCTTTGTGTGAATTGTTGCTAGATAGATTCTCTATGCAAGTTTCACTCCAATTCTATAGGTCTCCTTGGTATATATATATATATATAGGATACAAAGGGTACAATTATAATGAAAGGGTACAACGAAGGGTTCTATCCTACATACAAATATAACACTAGAAATGTAACAATTCAATATATAGGGCTTAATAAGGGGTTTTATACCATGGGGCTTTGTTGAGGGCTTGACACTCAAAAATTGATTATATTTGGAGAGAACATAGATAATGAATTGTTGAACAATCTTCCCTTATAAAGCATGGAATTTTCTCAAATTTGGTAAGAAGATCAGTGTCAATATTCTAAGAACTTTTCTCTCTTGAAGCCTTGCAAAATTCAACTTCCTAGGGGGAGGGGGGTGCATCAATGCACATGTTGACGTGCTACTACAACTACCAAATAAGTGTCTTTTGGGTTTATAAGGAAAATAAAATGTACAATTTCCCATGTTGATGCATTTCTACAACATCTCACTAAGTGCATTTTAGCTTATAGGTAAAAATGCATCACTGCTCATGTTGGTGCACTGTTGCCACTACCTACTAAGTGTGTTTTGCCTAAAAAAATAAAATTCCCATAATTTGCTAAAATATGTTATATGATGATTTAACCTTGAGAATTTTATCCTTCTGCATCACTATGAAATGATGTTGTTGTACAATCGCAAATGGATACATTGGGATTTGTGCCAAAAATAAAAGTGCCAAGAAATTATCAAATTTTGGTATGTAACTTGGCCTCATGATTCTGATAACTTTTTGCTCTTGGAGATATGTGAAATTCACCCTACAGAGTCAAAAAACGCACCATTACTTCTATTGATGTGTTGCTTCCTCAATAGACCATTGCAACAACCCATTAAGTGTGTTTTGAACTCCCAAGGGAAAAAATGCATCGGTGCTTGCATTGATGTGATTCTACATCTCTTCTTGTAATGTATTTTGGGTTCCCAAGGTAAAAAAGATTGCATAATTGCTTAATTGGCATGTTGTTGCAACTACCCACTAAGTGTGTTTTTCCTTCCCGAGGCAAAATGCTTCACTACTTCACTTGATGCTCTTCCTTAGCTAAAACACATTGATTTTTAGACGCGGTGTTTAAATCCCTTATTGAATCTAATTTACTCGTGGGCAACTTATATATCATTTACATAGTGAGCCACATCCATTGCTCTTGGATGGGCCAAACATTACACAATGTCTTGCGGAAGATTTCGATCATTACATTGCATCTTGAATGTCCCATCATCAACATGTAGTGCCTTGAGGCCCCTTGGATTGAAACAATATTTTGTGGGACTTGTTGGATTGATGACACCAATATATGAGCTTTTTGGATTTTAAATGATGAAGTGCAACTCTTTAGATAGTCACAAGTGTGTCTTTCTCCTTTGGAAGTGTTTTCTTGCAACTACAATGAAGAAAGGAAATTGAATAAAAAATAATCAATGCATTAATGAGCATGGGTGTTTCTATTATTATTAACATGCTTTATAAATCATAATTGGTACTCGTCCTACTGCAATAGTACTAAATCATTTCATGTTTCTTTAATTGCATTAGAAACATAGTTACCGACTTAATGAGAATTGTGACCTCAAAACGAGAACTCTAACCCTTAAAACCCATATTTTTGCATAAAAAAACATGAAAATCAACCACCAAATCAAAAAGTGGTGCTATTGGTAGCACCATTTTTTTAAACGGGGTCAAAATTACAACATTTTTCAAACACAGCCTTCGAAACTCAGACAGTAGCTCAGAAAAACCTTAAAATCAACACCTAAATCAAAAAGTGATGCTTAGTAAAAGAAAATATTTTTTCTTAAACATGAGAATCATATCTATTTACAACCTAATTGAAATTGTGATATTGACAACAAAACCCTACTTAAATAAACAACCCAAAACTGGACCCCAAATGGTCACTTGAAAATTTATTGACAATTTTATTTTTTATTTTTATTTTTTTAATTTACATTAACAAATAAATAAATAGAAAGAACAAAATCTTTGCAAATAATTTTTTTTAATGACCAAAAAAACACATTTAAAAAAATATATTTTAAACTCAATTTATAAAAAAAAAGGATTAAAAAATGAGGTGAAAAAGAAAAATAACTAAAAAGAAACAAGAAAAAATTAAAATTTTCCTCCAAAAGTAATATA
>JASDQU010815851.1:0-19972 GCA_032191745.1 Picea mariana
CCGAACAAGTATGGCATTCTTTCGCTCTTCACGACTTAGCACTACCAGAGTGTCGAGTCTTTCGACTCTACAAACCCTGACACAACGAAACGTCAAACCCCGATAGGGCTAGTGAGTACAAGATCCCTGTTTGGGTCTTATCCTTGTGACCACACTCTATGACCCCACACTTAAATCGACCAAGACCTTACCAGCCCTTCACGATTTAGAAAATCATGATGCATGACTTCTTCCTTTCCCATTCAAATCCCTGACCTTCATGAAGACTCCCAAGTTTTCCTCCAAAGGAGATTAATGGCTGTACACCTCCCCTGATCCGACGGTTTGGATCCTTTCGGGGTTTCGGTGCCCGGGGGTTCGAGATGAAACGATCCCAAAAACTCATGTCATGCAAATCTCCAAACTTCGACATGGGTATTCGTGTAGGAGATCAACAATCCTTGATAGCGTGGATCCAACAATCCACAGGATTTCAGAAATTTCCTTGAGTTCTGACCGTTCACCACGTGTCTCCCTTGATGGACGGTCCAGATTCCTTCAGGACTTCTCTTTGACACTTTTCGCTACTCGCAACCTCATAGGTTGAAGCATCGAGCTCTCTTTCTCTTCTTCTCCGAAATCCCGAGATGTGAAAGTCAACAATAGTTGACATCCTCTTTGCACTTCTTGCAACTCACCACTTCACGAGTTGTAGCGTCAAATCTTGGCACCTCTCCTTCACAAACCCTCGAGAAGTGATATTTATTATCCTTCTCACATTCTCGCTACTCGGGACTTCTCAAGTCCAAGGGTTGAGCTCTCAGGCTCTTATCCCACGAATACCCAAGATGCGAGAAGTCAACGGAATGTTGATTCCCTTTTCCAGGAAACTCGTGTCCACCTGTCAATCACGTGGGCCCCACCAGGAAATCCTGCCACATGTTCTCTCGTGCTCGGCTCTCGGCACTTCGCTACTTGGGAAGTTGTAAATGTTTCCTTTCAACCTCCAAACTCACGAACCCCCAATACGTGATGTATTGAGACACTAGATCCCACGGTTGTCCGTTCTCTTTGATCAACGACCCGGATCATATCGCAATCTCGTGACTCGGGACTTTGTGACTCCAAGAGTCAGGTCTTCCACCTTCAAACTTACGAATCCCTGATATGCAAAATGGACAGATCTCCGCAACCTGTCCTCCAACATGGACAGTCCCGATGTCTTTGGGACTTTTGGGACGTAGTCAAGTTCACTCTTTTTCCTGAGTAAAGGATTATATCAATGGCTTATAAATCTACGATGGGTCCCTGGGATCTATGGTCCAGGATCCTCTCGTGACTTCACCATTCGCAAGGTCAAGAGACTCCCTCTTCTGACTCCCGATGTCCGAATCCCTGATAGGGAGGATCTCGTGACACATGTCCTTCTGCAGACAGGTGGCTCAGATCTATTTTACCTTATCATGATTTCTAAGGTCGAGTACTCGGACTCTCATCCTCCGGATCCCCGAGCTCTCGAATGCCAATATCCCGATACAATTTCCTACTCGAAACTCTCGCTCTGCTACTCTTCGCGTGAGGTTTAAACCTCGTTTAATTCTTGAGAGATCCAACGAATGTCAGCTATTTAGACCAAGATTTGATGGCTCAGACCTGTCTCTCCATTGCACCATTCCTAAGCTGTCTGGACACGAATTCATGGTCTATATTCTTTCACTGACCTTGGGGATCTACGATCCTAATTTCTTAGATACTCGCAAAGATAAAGGAAAAAGGGTTAAGGCATTTAATTCCCTCATTTATTCCTTCGATCTAATGGTCGTGAATGACCACAGATCTCCCGACAGTATCTCATCCGTTGATCAATACTTATTCTTCAAATCCTCAAGGGATTCTGCGACTTCTGCGCCTCTGCAAAGTCTTTGCACATAAAGTGCTACCTCTTCTGAGCTTCTCAAAAAGGGTGTCTCTATGGGGAGATTTATCCAGGGTATCACTCGAGATGGATAAAATCCCTAGACACGATGTCAAGAAGAAATACATCGTGTCTAGGGATTTTATATATAAGATAATAACTTAAATATAATTAGAATATTCTTCGAATTTACAATATTTCAACATCATTGTAGATTGAGAACAATGGCCAATAGTATGTCCAGGTACCATTCCAGTAGGTACACCAAGGGAAGAATGGGAAAAAATCGAGAGAATGGCAAGGAGTAAAATTCGACTTTTTCTTAATGATTCGATATTGTTGAACATCTGAGGTGAAGATTCAACCAAGAAAATGTGGGACACGTTGGGGAGCTTGTACTAGTCAAAATATCTGGTAAATAAGTTGTTCCTTAGAAATAAATTGTATCTTCTAAGGATGAGTGAGGAAAGTTTGGTGATTGAGAATTTAAATCTATTTAATACCATAATAATCCAGTTATATTTTGTGAATATCAAGATAACTGAGGGGGAGAAATGTATTCTCCTAATATGTTCTCTGCCAAACTCCTGAGATAGATTAGTCATGTCTATAGGGATTAATTCAACCACATTAGTTCTAGAGGATGTGGTTTCATCTCCACTATCAGAAGAAATGAAAAGGAAGAACATGGAAGGATTGACCAAAGATGCATTAGTGGTTAGAGGTTGATCAATTGACAAAGATAAAGAAAAATTCTACTGTAGAAATTCCAAGTCGAAGGGTAGATCTAAATCCCTTGTTTAGTCGATGAGAAGATGATGGAAATGTGGTAAATCTAGACATTTCAAAAAGGACTTCAAGTTGAAGGAAATGGAAGTCAGTATAGGAATTGATGCCAAGCTGTCAACTGATAGAAAGATGAATCTAGATAAGGGAGGTGATGTGTACCTGGTGTCGACCAATACATAGTTGGATTAAGATTTTCGGTTGATAGACTTAGGAGAATCCTATCATATGAAACCACATAAAGAATGGTTCTGCAAATATGAATGATTTGAAGGACGAGACGTGTTCTTGGGGTACGACTCAACAACCAAAATTTTGAGACGAGGAAGAGTTTGATTGACACTGCAGGATGGGAGGAGTAGAACCCTTCTAGGTGTGCTACATATTATGGTTTTGGAAAGAATCTTGATATCCGTTAGCAAGCTGAGTGATGTAGGAGTGCACACTCTATTTCAGAAGGATATGTGCAATATGGTCAGAGGTGTGATGGTATTAATGAAAGGATTTTAGATTGTAAACCTATACAAGTTGTTAGAGACTGTCAAATCTATTGGATGCATCAACATTGATGTTCCTGAAGTCGACTCTATTTTGACCCAACTCAAATAAACTTGGGCTAAGTCAGTTCAAACAAACTTGAAAAGTCTTCATCAAGTCGAACCAACCATGCCATGGCATGAGAGGATGGGAGACATTGGAGAAAAAGGACTTCGTGCTATGAGAAATAAAGGTATGGTAGAATGTTTTCTTGAATTTAATTTAGAATTCGAATTTTGTGAGCATTGTATATATGGAAAACAAAGTCGGGTGAGGTTCCCATCTGGAGCGACAAGGGAAAAGGAAATTCTAGAATTGATTCATAGTGATGTGTTTGGCTCTATTTCAATTCCTTCACTTGGTGGATCCCTATATCATGGTTTCTTCATAGATGGTTTTTCTAGGAAGACATGGATATATTTCATGAGGAAAAAATCAAAGGTTTTCGATAAATTCAAAGAGTTTAAGTCTCTTGTAGAAAACCATACATGAGATAAGAATATTAAGTTCAGGGATGATTTTAAGGATGGAAATTTATTTTAAAATCTAGAAACCTTGGCGAATCTTACTAATCCTTCATATGCCAACTATAAATGTTTGGTGATATTTTTGTAAAAATAATCAAATTTCAAATGATTTTATATAGTTTTTATAAAATTTTGGCAATTTTTAAGGTAAAATAATTTTATCCTATAGAATTTGGGTGAATCATTTTTAAAATAGCGAATCATTTTTGGAAAAACCATGGAAAATTAGCCCATGAGCGAAATTTATCCCCTAAAATAATCCATGAGGTGTTGATAACTAACAACAATGGTGAGTTTTATGGAAACATATTTGAGCAGTTCTATAAGCAGTGTGGAAGACCGTGCCAAAATAACACACCATATACCCCACAAAATAATGGAGTCCCCTAGAGAATGAATAGAACGTTGATGGACAAGGAAAAGAGCATGCTCAGTGGTGTTGGTCTCACAAAAGAATTATGGGTAGAGGCAGTTGATACTGCAAAATATCTAGTGAATATGTCTCCTTTGTCGACACAAGTCGACATGACATCACATAAGGTATGGTATTGTAAGAAGTCTTCTATTTCATATCTCAAAGTATTTGGTTGTGATGCATTTGTGCATGTTCCTAAGGAAAAGAGGAGAAAGTTAGACAATAAGATAGTCAAGTAAATTTTCATTGGATACAAAGAAGAAATGAAAGGATGTAAGATCTGGGATCCTACATCAAGGAAAATAGTGTACATTCGAGATGTGTTCTTCATAGAAGTCAAAAGGAAGTATGAGTATGAAGTGATAGTTCAAATAGAAAATGATTTAGATAAGGTGTGGTTTGAACTAAGGAACAAAGAAGAAGATGATTCATATGAGTCGACTAAATCAGATGAACATGTGTAATTGTTATCCCCATTTTGTGGGATAACTAAGGAGATGATGTCTCTAGGTCCTCAAGCTGTAGATATGGAGTGCCAAGAGACCAAATGAGTAGCAGTGTCCACTTACACATACATAAGCTCACTCTATTATAGCATTATGATCCATTGCCAACACATCCACCACACCAGCTAGCTTATAGAAGGAATATGGGTCTTTCTCCATATGGTACAAGTCATCTATTGTGGCGGGTAATCACCCTAATATTTAAGGAAATTAAACATGTTGTATTTAATCTTATTTTGATTATAGAACACCTACTTGGACATTATTCTTTTGACCCTATTTCACCTTAGTGAGTTTCATAGATTTCCTCGAAAGTGGACAACCTTTGGGGAATGTTTGAAACTAGGGGTCCCTTGAGGGGTTATTGTAACATAATATACCATACTTACCACTTTCCTCTCATTACATTCTCGTCATATTGTCCTCTTCTGAGCCCTTTGAATTTAGTGACCCAATAAGGGCATGTACCTTGTTTCATCGGAAGAAGAGGTTGAAGGCCCAAAGGGATTGTTGTTGGATAAAAAGATAAAATCATAAATATAGACCTTCCAAATGCTTTGCCTAGGGATCCTTGAGAAAGAAATGAAATGATTATCTATAATAAATGATGGACCTACAAATATAAATGATAGTGAACTCTTAAGGGGCTAGTTGGAGGATGGGAGGTATCATCACAAGATGACCTATCATGATCATATGTATTTAGCGGTATAAAATTACCATCATTTGATCACCAAGCCAGGGTAATGGCTCTCAGTTACACAACTAAGATAAAGGGGGTCTCATCATGATCCAACATTCTCATTTATGCAAGGTATTTGTGAATGACAATATCATTATTTGGACACCAATCTAGGACAACAACCTTCAACTTGTTCTTTAAAACATGAAAGAAATATAAGAAGAAAGAATGGCAGGAGGGTGGGGTGGGAAAAATTCCATCGCAAATGAAGGTGCCACACACCCTTTACAAAGGAACCCATAAATGCGATAATATGATCCCTTGTATGTCATGAGACTCATCAACCTATGAAGTATACACCCCTTCAACCTCATCATCCACTAGATGACCTTGAAAGGCCATCCTTGGGAGAATCCCCTATTTGAGGGTTTTGGTCTACCCAATAGGACCTTTATGACATCCCTCCCATACTTAAACTTGGTCAATCGTATAGGGTTTTTGAGCATTTGTTTAATTTGATAAGGTAGTTTTGAATGCACATGTTTAGGTTCCTTTCTTATTAGATGTGGTTTACACTTGTCATGATATCTTTGAATTGAGATATTTGGAGGGAATACCCTTTTGTTTTACAGGACCTTGCTTGGTGGCCATTTTTGGGATAACAAGCCTAGCTTGGGATTCCATGGGGAAAGGATCCCATAGGTTCGATTTTGAAGGACGACATGCCAGATCAAAGAGACATGACTTTGGAGGCTTATATGGCATCATGGAACACCTTATCCAACCTCTATTACCCAAACAACTTACTTAGGAGGGGAAAACAATCACCTTTTGAGGCTTGACGTCATGCTTGAGGGGGTTTTGTGGTGATGGAGTTATTTCACATTGACAATTAGCATATTTTGACCAGAGGAGGCATGGATTGACCCTATCACATGATGAGGAGGCTCAAGGATCCCCAACTACCTCCATTTTCCTCTCCAACGACTTGCTCAAGTGGTTATAACATCCCCTAAAGGGGTGATATCATCTTATTTTTAGGGTTTCTATTGTGTTAAAGTGAAAACTAAATATCATTATTTGATGCAAGGGGTGAGATAAGGGTTTTTGATCCCTTATCTTATGTTTTACCCTTGATAAGTGGACAGACTATTTTTTAAGGATTTTGTATAAATAGAGGTCATGTGAATCTCATTTCATAACATATCTCTCCCATTGTGAGTGGCTAAGGATTGAAATTTTCTCTAACTTCAATATATTTTCTCTCCTGTGCTATGGTATGGTGTTATATTTGGTTATTGGCTACATGATAATGATGCACTAGCTTATGGAGGTCATTTCTATCTCTTTATGGTGGTTTCTCTTGGCATGTTAAGAATTTATCTTATTGAAACTTGAATTTGGTAAAGGCTACACTTGATTTTATTTTATTTGTTCAAAGTTCAAGGTTATTTGACAAGTTAAGTAGGGAATATAAGGGCATACAAACCTACCTAGCTCCACCATAATCTATCATAGAAATATGTTTTGCAAGGGTTTTCGAAGGAAGTATAAGGGCATACACCCGATGTCCTAAACCCTAGCTAGGATACTTGCTTTGGGGAAAAAAAGTATTTATACCCCCAATGAGGTAGTACACATAGCTCTCTATATTGTGACCCCAATAACCCATTAATCAAAGGCACTAGTCATTTCATTGGAGAAAGAAAATACTACATTGATAAATGTGAAAAGTCAAGGTATTCAATTCTCTCATTTGGATATTATTCTTTGATACTTAGGCTATATTTACTGATGTTACAAATTAGGCTATATTTACTGATGTTACAAAACTAATCTATAGCCACTAGGGTTGAAAAACAACTAACCTTATAACCCTAGGAACCCTCCAAACTAACCCTAGGAACTAGCTATAATCTCTCCCTAAAAAACTACTAACCCTAGCACACGTTTTAGGCTAATTAGGAGTACTTTTTATTGGTTACCTTTGTTGATATTTAGCTTGTTTTTCTATAGCCACTAAGGATGTTAGCCTTTGTTGTAGATTTGTTATTTTACAGTCACACTATCATGCTAAAGTCACAATTTTTATGGTTGAATTGATGCTACTTCTTTGTTAGTTTATTTATCACATTTACCCTCTTGACATTTGGCATCTTATATAACAACTTCATTATATTTTTTTGCCGATATATATTTGTTTTTACTACTTTTATTAGGGAAAACAAGATGAACTCGCTTTTCCACTTGATATATTGCATTGTATACTTGGTTTTCCTTGTGTCTTGGGAATTTAATTTCTCTTTATAGGCCATTCAAGGCTTTGGAAAACTCAAACAACCCTCAAGACGCATCACCAAGTTCCCTTTTCCATCTAGCAATGTAACAGACCCAAATTTTCATACAATGTTTTTTTTGCTAGGATGATCTATGAAAGTCTTAGGTAAATTACTTACCTTAAAATTATACACGTAATTCTAAGTGTTTATATATTTCACTAATATATTGACCTTATATTCAATAGTTCACTTACAACAATTATTAAAAATATTATTGCCTTACCAAAAATGAATTTCCTCTTTAGTGATATATGCATTCAACACCATTTTTTTTTGTTAAAAATGAAACAAGTTTTAAACCTTAGGTATGAGCCACCACGGAATTGAATAAGTCATGACATGGATTGTGGAAGGGGAAATGATATAAGGGTGTACTTGAAGGTAAGAACACAATGCTTCCTATGAAAGGTGTAATGTATCGTCTAGTACATGAATTAGTGAAATATTTTATTAATTATATAGTCCTTTGAGCATTTGGACTTATGAGGAGCATAACATGTCTGCTTCTTAAGCTCTCAGGTACAACAACCTGGGTCGGTTAAGATTTCCTAATGACCAATGGGATTACTCATCTATCCTAAGTGTCACAAATGACAATGGGATTGAGGATCCTTTACCATGGGATTTTGTTTCATTGAATGCTTTTGTAAAATTCAAGATCTTGTTAAAAACAAATTAGAACCAACCTATAGAGAATAGGGTTTTTCCTAATAAAAACTACATTTTGTCTTGAGTTTTGTCCAAGATATTCCGTTGAAATAAGGATGGAAACTAGCTTGTAATCTTCTGGGAATTGTTTTGTAGCCGGATTTTTATTAGCACACATAGTCTCTCCAAGACTATATCCATATTTTAGAAAAACTCTCAGCCAACTACCTCTTCTGTATCACGAGACCCCTTGGTTTTCTATAGTGTCAATACCTTTGACAATATTTTTCTTAAAATCTATACTATACTATGTATTCTGTAATTTACCCTAAGTTTATCAAGTTTGTGTAATCCTTTTGGAGGAAAATTTCATAATTGTTTTGGTAGTTTCGTTCGACCTTCTTTTATAAATAATCATTATAGTGTTGTAATATTTTGTGCCAAGATTTTTTACAGTGTACACTTCAAGATAAATTTGATTTTCTTTTAATCATGTTGTAGTATATAAATTGACATAAACTATTGTTTGTATTACAGAAATGGTATGGCACCATTCATATTGTCTTTCGTTTGGCATGCTTGAAATATGAATAAAAAAACTTATGCTTATTTTTTTTTTTACTTGTAACCTCCAATTTATCTTATGCAGTTTCAATCTAATGATGGGTCCCTTTATTTTTCAAGGGAAACCCGTCATACTGCTTAACACCTCTTATTCAATGCGTTGGTGATACCTCAAATCTAATTCATCTTACTGAGGAAGGTACAGGTACCAACAATTTATTTTAAGAGAAAGAAAATAATAATACCCTTTTGAATTCCCCTCACATAGTAATGTTTCTCAATTATTTCCATTTATTCTTTTCCATAGGAAGGTATTTTATTGGCATCGAAATTTCTATAGATTTTCAGATAAGTATTATGATTTGTTTTTTCTAAGTTCTTTGTTGTATAAGGTTTTTGAATAGAATTATCGTACGAATATTTTTATCTTTGTTATCGCCTACCCTAGGGATAAATAAGGATATCATGTCTCAAGGCCCATAGGTCCTATACATGGAGTGCCGAGAGACGAATGAATTGAGCATGGCCCCGAAGGGACCCTCTTTTCTTCAATGCAACCCATTTATCAACATCAACAATATCCATCCCACCAGCCTGGTCCTGAAGTAGCAGTAAGTATTGATCCATGAGGTAATGAGTCCTGGTATCATGGTATGTGTCACTTTGATTCTTAAAGAAATTGAATATGTTTCATTGAATTCTCCTTCATTTCATAACATTTGCTTGGAAATTATGCTCTTTGACTTGTTCATACCTAGAAGGGTGACATGATTCCCTAGTAAGTTGATCTCCCTTTAATATGGGTTTCCACTAGGTGGGTCTGTGAAAGGTCATATTTTGTTCCCTACATACTTACCACTTTCCATATTTTTTCCTCTCACCTCCCCCCTACCTTTATTTAGGCATTGGGATTGTCAAAACTTGGAAGGGTTGTACCTTTCCTTGTGGGAAGAAGGGGCTGAAGGCCCAGAGAGTAAAAGTAGCTGGAAAGATTTAAAAACCAATATTGAAACCTATGATATGATTCACCCATGGATTCCCGAGAAAGAAGTAAAATGATTCACAGTAAGAAAAGGGAACCTATAAGATAAATAAACACTCAAGGCACTAGTTGGTGTATAAGAGGTCTCATCACAAGCCAATCTATTATGACCATGGGAATGTAGTGGTATGACACTAGAACCTATATGGTCACCAAACCATGGTAATGGCTCTTGGTGGCATAGCCAAGAGAAAGGGGGTGTCATCACAAGCCATCCTTCTCATTTCCTTGAAATGTTTGTGGATAATTTTGTCACCTCTGGTCACCAAGCCAGGACAATGTCCCTCAACTCTTACCTTGAAGCACAAAAGAAAATGTCAAAAGATTATAAAGCTAAGAGAAAAAGGTAGTAAATGGGATAGGAAAAAATGGCATCTATGATAAGGTGCAACTCACCCTTTACAAAGGAACCCATAGGTAAGACTTAAATTTCTCTGTTATCATTGTACCCCATGCCCAAAAACTTATACCACAGAACCTCATACACTTACATGATCTAGATTGGTTCTCACCTAGGAAACACCCCAAACTTAAGGAGGATTAGCCATATAGGACACCCTGAGACCTTCTCCAAACTTGACTTGTTAATTTGCATAACGTCTTTGAGCATTTTTCTCGGTAAAGGGGGGTTTGATGCACATGTTTGGGTAATTTGATTATTGGATGTGATTTAAATGTAATGATCCCTGTGACTTATCAACCCCTGGAGGGTGTACTTGTTGTTACTGCAGGAAATTTCCCTGTGGACAGGTACACGTGAGGGAATGATTCACTCAGACCTTCATGGGGGCTTAAATCCCACAAATGGATGTTGTAACCCCATCCAGGGGCAAGAAGACATCAAAGATTTCCAAAGGGAATAAAGAAAGAAATCACCTTGGAGGCACCCTGAAAGAACTAGACGTAGGGGGATCTTTCTCGTCCACATGGACATTGGCCTTTGAAATCCCATGACATCACCATCATGACCCTGGATGTCATCAAGAGCTAGGGTCTACATTTTGGGGGAAATTGTGATTTGGGTGGCATGTGTGGGCATCATATAGGGCCTTTGGAGGCCAAAAGTTTTGCATCCTGAGCCTAACGTTCCATCTTAGGGGATCAATGTCACCCTAGAAGGGTATGACGTCAAACCCGAAGATGTTTTTAGATGTTAATTAATTTTATTTTTGTCTAAATTGAATTTATTTGTAAATTGGCTAGGTCAACCTTTATTTGACCTAAAATTAATTAAAGGTCACCAATTTTGTATAAATAGAGATAAATTACTCTCATTTTTCATCATAACTCATCACACAACAAGTGTGGTCTGAAATTTGCGCCCTATTTGGGAGTTCTTGTCTGAAATAGTGAGGCGCACTTGTCTTGGAGGCTAAATTTTGCAACTTGAATCATTTCTTGGTGAAATTACTTGGCAATCTAGGGTTTTATTGCTTGATTATTCTTGTTGAAGTAAGTAAATCTGCAATTTTCGTTTCATTCTTGAATGGTTATGGTATATTTTCTTACTCATGTTAAATATCATGAAATTTCTTTCTTGAAAAACCCTAGGAGTAAAGGACTTAAGATACTACTTCTTTTCTCTTCATTTGGTAGACTTTACTAAAGTGATTTGACCTAGATAAACTTCTAAATCCATAAAATAATAGCACTTTAGAAGACATTATCTAGTTGTTGTTTCTTTCAATATCTTTCAATAGTCTAAAGAGGAGGAAGGCTCTAGGGCCTAGAAGTACCTACTCTCTAGTAGCTCATTCCCCTAAATTTTATATCTCGGAAGACTTACAGTGATAAATCTTCTAAGATCCATGATATTTTCCAAACAATCTACTTGATAAATGCTAAGTTTCCATGATATTTTCTTGCAATTCTAAGCACTAATACATGTTTTTGTTACAAAAGATTTCTACAACCATCTAACTACAAAAAATTCTCTACAAAATGGACATTTAATTCTATCTAGAGATTGCAGAAAATTCTTGTGGCAATTGATTATCATTTTGATGAGTTAAAGCTACCTTTTCATTTTCTTTTCAAGCAATTCCAAGGCATATTTCTTGCAGTTGTTATAAAACACTTATTGATGTTGTAAACTTTCATATTGCTGCAATTTTATATCATCCATATTATATTTCAAAGGTTCATGGTTTTATGAAGCACTAACATCATTTTGTACTTGAAATATTCCATATATTTTCTTTGTTGTCTTGTTCTAGGCAGGTACACTTCATCTTCACATTTTCTTCATCTCTCAAAGACATAAAGAACCTTTGAACTTCGGTGACTAGTGAGAGGGGGGTATTCTTGCATCCTTGCCTTAGTTTCATCATCCCTTTAGGTCACAAGGGACGTCTCCCTTGGGGTAATATTGATATACTCCTAAACAAAAAGGGGTTTCCTATTAAGGTGATAGTGATAGGTCACCCCCCTGTTATGCCAATATTTCCTCACTTGCCTTGAGATTTGGGCAAGTAAATATAGTGCGATAACATTTTTGGCATCATTGTTGGGGAGCATCGAGTAAATTTTCCTAGAATGACACTTTTTTTGTAAGAATTTATCCAAAGCCTTTACTTCAAAAATCTTACCTGGCGACTCCACTGAGGGTGATTCCCTCTTTTCCCTTTGGTGATCCCTAGAAGGATTAGATACTGAATCCACTAATGAAAAATCCAACCATGTCTTATCAATCATACCTAGGTAATTTTAAACCCTTAGATATGAGTGAAATTTTGGGTTACCCTCGACAAATTCCTCCAAGGTATGAAAATTGGCTCTCTAGATTCACTCGTAATGATGGGGTTAGGGACAAATATAACATGGATAATTTTTGGGATTTATTTCAACTCCACTCTATTAGTGATGATGATGAGGATTTGGAAATGATTTTTTTCTCTACCACTCTTCATGGTAATGCTAGGAAATGGTATGATGATCTCACTAATGCTAGCATCACATCTATGGACCAGTTAGAAAAAACCTTTCTCGAGAAATGGGGTATTAAATTAGAATATATCCACATGCTAATAAAAATACTCGAGTACATGAAGAAAACTAAGAATGATACTGTCAAGGAATTGCATAGTAGGTTCGATAATTTGCTACAACAAATTCCTAGAAGCCATTGTCTTGAAGACAGGTACCTCGCTTACCTCTACACCAATGCACTCTTAGTGAATTTAGAGTTTCTCCTCAATAAAAAGAGGCCAATAAAATCCAAGAATCTTATCACATGGCTATACAAATCGAGGAAAATATCTCCTTATTCAAGGAAGTCCACCTCTTTACTCCAGGAATCAAACTTGATTACCCCAGAGATACCCCATATACTCTTAGTATGGAGAGATTAGTTTCCCTTGAGATATTTGTTAGTAAATTCTAGGAAATAAGGGAACAAGACATTGATCAACAAGAGTTTGAGGAGAAGGATCTTAATGAAGGTTACCAATCCCATGGGAAAGAACAAGAATTTACTCATTCTTCTAGTAAAGATAATGAGGACCTGGTTGAAGAGAGAGAGAGCCTAAAGATATTAAACATGATGATTAAGTATTAATGTGTGTTCCTCCCTCTAATGAAACCATCCCAAATCCTTTTCTTCCTTTACAAGAAGAAGATTATGAGGTTAGTCATTTTCCTTTTCAGGTTTTTGATCATACCTTATTCTATGATTCAGAAGGTAAAGAAGAAAGGGAACCCTTGGATGAGCTAGACCATCCATATTAGGAAGTTGAAGATGTAAGGGAAAGTCATCAATATGAGGCACTAATTCTTTCTCGTCTATTTGTTGAAGTTATCCGAATCTCCGAAGCTCCTGCACAGGAAGAAGTGAATATGGTGAGTTGTTTTCCTTTAAAAGATTTTGATGATGCCTTATTTTGTGATTTGGAAAGAAAATAAGTATTAGAGGAGCCTTTGGATGCTTTAATCCCTTCATGTTATGATGAAGTAAATGACATGGTTAATAATATTGAAGAGTTCATACATGTTGGGAAATGTAAATGAGATGTAATTGGTTATGATGGTGATCGTATTTATGACATTGAGGATCATTTCAAAATGGCACCTTTACAACTATCATATCAGGTCACTACTGATTTTGACATTTGGAAACAAGGAAATGAGATAGTTACAGACATCTCCAAGGGTAACCTAGTTCTGTGCTCTCCTGATGATCTTTGGTCATACCTTGAGGATTTTGATGAGTATCCCTTTGAGAACTTGGATTTATTTTATGAAGAATATTATCAACCACCATTGTTCTCATATATTGATAAATGAGAGGAAATTTCTCGCCCAAAGTAGGGTACTTGTGACAAGGTTTTCCAATTCCCTTTGACTTATTTACCTTGCTATGTCACTAAGGGTGTAGTTGGGAAACATGTCCCTTGTCTTGAGTTTTCTCCGAAGAAAATATTTCTTTTAAAATTCAAGGGTAGGTTGAATAAATTAAGAAGAAGTTTATTATATTAGTCTTTCATATTTCCCTTAGAAAATTTCCAATCATCCTCTAGGTTATTTCTAATCCTTTCCCAAACCTCAGAATGTGATGACGTCCAAGGTAGCCAACCTTTAGACTCTTTGAGTCATTATTTTGAGCCCTTGATTTTTCACGATCTCTTTCTAAGATGGATTATGAAATTTCCTAGAAGTGTGACTTGACATATTTTTGTCCCTCCCTCCCGCCTCCATGAGCTAGACTTTACAATTTCTGATGATGTGATACATGTTCTACCTCATGTTATTTTTGTGCTTGACTTGTCATTGTTTTGGTTTATGATGAAGCACATAGGTTAGTATTATGGGATATTGCTAGGATTCTTTAATTGTTTATTTGACTACACCTAGCATTCAACCAACATGTAATTAGAGGTAGGTAGGCATTTGCATCCATTGTATATACCATCTTCATATCATGTTATCATAATTATAGTTTCATTTTCATATTGCATTTTTCCAATATGTATATATGCATGCTCATGATCATATGTTAGATTTGAGATGCTCTTTATTTTATCACCACCCTAAGGATTACTAATACATTTTTTTGACATTTAGAAGACACAGGTCATACCAAAGATGTTGACGTTCTCATGCACTCTATGGTGAGCACATGTCCCCGAGTTAGAGCCAAATGTTATCCCATACCCCAGGGATAACTAAGGAAATCATGTCTTGAGGCCCACATATCCTATACATGGAGTGTCAAGAGTTGGATGACTTGAGCATGGCCCTAAAGGGCCCCTCTTTTCTTTAGTGCATCCCATTTATTAGCAACAGTAGTATCCATCCCACCAGCCTAGTCCTGAAGTAGAAGTAAGTCTTTCTCCATGAGGTAATGAGTCCAGGTATTATGGTATGTGTCACTCTAATTCTTAAAGCACTTGAATATTTTGCATTGAATTCTCCCTCATTTCATAGCGTTTCTTGGAAATTATTCTCTTTGACTTGTTCATACCTGGAAGGGTGACATGATGCTCCAGTAAATTTATCTCCCTTTAAGATGGTTTTCCACTAGGTGGGTTTGTGAAAGGTCATCGTTCATTCCTTCCATACTTACCACTTTCCATATTTTTTCCTCTCACCTCCCCCCTACCTTTGTTGAGGCATTGGGATTGGCCACACTAGGAAGGGTTGTACCTTTCCTTGTGGTATGAAGGGGCTAAAGGCCCAGAGGGTAAAAGTAGCTGGCAAGAGTTAAAAGCCAATATTGAAATCTTTGATATGCTTCACCCAGGGATTCCTGAGAAAGTAGTAAAAATCTTCTCGTTAATAAAAGGGAACCTATAAGATAAATAAACACTCAAGGTACTAGTTGGTGGATAGGAGGTCTCATCACGAGTTGGCCTATTATGACAATGGGAAAGTAGTGATATGAAACTACCACCTATCTGGCCACCAAACCAGGGTAGTGTCTCTTGGTGGCATAACCAAGAGAAATGTAGTCTCATCATGAGCCAACCTTCTCATCTCCTTGAAATGTTTGTGGATAATGCTCTCATGTCTGGTCACCAAGCCAAGACAATGTCCCTCAACTCTTCCCTTGAAGCAAAAAAGAAAAATATCAAAATATAATAAAGCTAAGAGTAAATGACAGTAAATGGGCTTGGAAAAAATGGCATTTATGACAAGGTGCATCTCGCCCTCTACAAAGGCACTGTTAGAAAAAAAGGATCACAGAGAAATAAAATAAAACAAATGCAGAAATAAAACATAGAAGATACACAATACAATAGAGACACAGATATACATGGTTCACCAAGTGTGGGCTACATCTACTAGAGAAATTGCTAGGTCCTTCCTTTATTATTATCCATCAAATGAAGAGATACAACCTATAGCACACCTGTTGTAACTTCCTCTTCTTTCTCTCACAATCTCCTCTCTCAAAATACAATATTCACCATGATACATAACCGCAATACATTTCCCTCATAAAAGAGGGTTTCCTTCTAGGGAAAAGTACACTAACATAAATTCTATCGTCAGATCTACGACCTTATAATGAATGGTCCATATTTACAATGAAATTACAATATACATTTAAGAGTTAATTTTTCCTTCGGGGACTTTGCCCCCGAACCCCCGCTTGCCCTTGGACCCCGCAGAGCGGTTAAAACCCCTATGAACTCCCCCGCGTGGAGGAGTGTACGTTATTTCAAGGTGAAAAGTATTCATGGGGTATAAACACAGCTAAAAACAAAGACCTCTAAATAAGGAAGATAATCAGGCTCCACAACCAACAAGCACCCACATGTAAGACTTACATTTCCATGTTATCACTGCACCCCATGCCACCTCATACACTTGCATCACCTGGATTGGATTTCTCTTGGAAAACACCCCAAACTTAAGGAGGATTATCCCAATAGGACACCCTGAGACCTTCTCGAAAATTGACTTGTTAAATTGCATAACATCATTGAGAATTTGTCTGGGTAAATGAGGGTTTGATGCACATGCTTGGGTAATTTGATTATTGGATGTGATTTACATGTTATGATCCTTGTGACTTATGAACCCCTAGAGGGTGTACTTGTTGTTGTTGCAAGACCTTTCCTGTTGGATAGGTACACATGAGGGAATTATTAGCTTGGACCTTCATTGGGGATTAAAGACCACAGATGGATGCTGTAACCCCAACTAGGGGCAAGAATACATCAGAGATTTGCACTGGGAAGAAAGAAGGACATCACCTTAAAGGCATCCTCCCAGACCTAGACCCAGGGGATATTTCTCTTCCATATGGACGTTGACCTTTGAAATCCCAGGACATCATGATCATGACCCTAGATCTCATTGAGAGCTAGGGTCTACATTTTGGGAGAAGTTGTGAGCTGGGTGGCATGCGTGGGCATTATCTAGGGCCTTTGGAGGCCAAACGTTCTGCAGCCTGAGCCCAATGTTCCACCTTAGGGGCTCAACCTCACCCTATAAGGGCATGATGTCACCCTTGAAGATGTTTTTAGATGTTAATTAATTTTATTTATGTCTAAATTGAATTTATTTGTAAATTGGCCAGGTCGGCCTTTATTTGACCTAAAATTAATTAAATGTCACCTGTTTTGTATAAATAGAGATAAAGTACTCTCATTTTTCATCATAACTCATCACACAACAAGTGTGGTCTGAAATTTGCGCCCTATTTGGGAGTTCTTTGCTGAAATAGTGAGGTGCACTTGTCTCAGAGGCTAAAGTTTGCAACTTGGATAACTTCTTGGTGAAGTTACTTGGCGATCTAGGTTTTTATTGCTTGATTATTCTTGGTGAAGTAAGTAAATCTGCAATTTTCATTTCATTCTTGAATGGTTATGGTATATTTTTTATCTGAAAGGATCCAGAGAGGCCTAAGGATAACTCAAAATTCTCAGAAGTTCCTCAGGAAGCTCAGGATGGCCTCAACAGGTGGAGAAAGGGAAAAAAATTCAAAGTCCTCAAAACTCAGCAAAATTGGCATCATTACAAAGAGCGCATCACAATATTTCCAACGACGTAAATAGTTCATCAAACTGAGTTACACATCGAAAGATATTCACAGTCGAAGTTTTGGTCAACCTATCCCAATTAGCGGGGATGAGTCAACATCCGTACTGGTGATGTCAACATCAGTAATGTTGATGTCAACATCAATACAAATGATTTCATCATCCATATAGGGTATGTGGCATAATCAACGATCAACATGTGCCATGATGACATCATCATGATGATGTGGCAACCCCAGAGGCTACCATGTGTCACCCATTTTTGGCATTTTCTGATTGGTATGTGGACCAATGGAAAAGTACCACGTGGTATT
Source organism: Picea mariana (assembly GCA_032191745.1). Lineage (NCBI taxonomy): Eukaryota > Viridiplantae > Streptophyta > Pinopsida > Pinales > Pinaceae > Picea > Picea mariana. The sequence continues at coordinate 18,240 of JASDQU010815851.1, forward strand.
CCATACAGTCATGTGGAAGGCCATACAGGATGTGGTAGACACGTGGCATTCGTACAACCATCTGGCAGGTGATGTGGCAAGAGGACCATGCAGGAGGTGACGTGGTAGTTAACTGTGTAAGTAGGTGACGTGGGCCAACGAATGGTCACCATGTGGCCTTGTCATGGGATACCATGTGGTAGCAGGAAAATGCCCAATCAGGGATAGTAACCAAAATTGCAAAATTAAAAATAGGCTGGTCCACTAAATCTGGTGGAGGTTCCACCAAATCTGGTGGTCGATCCCGCTATATCCAGCTTCACCAAGTAAATGACAAAATTCCACTATATTCGAATCACAACTTTGGCATATCCTCCAGGTCTGGAAATGATCTTGGTGGTTAGCGCCACCATGCAGTTTAGTTGTAATTGTTAGCCAAAAGGGAGAGGCCCACGGGTTTGACCCTGAGACCTCCACAACCACCAAGATTTTAATAACATCTGCCAACCATTAGGCCAATAGACCACTTTGCTAACTCCTCTCACATCTTTATTTAAATATGGAATTTCTCCAATGCACAGGGTGAGAGGCAGGGTGCACGATGGTACAGACAAGCACATTTTACGAGGACAATTTTGATGAATTAATTTAAAGTTGTAGGCATGTAAACTGAGACTAAATTTATCTTCGTCCTGTAAGTGCCAGATTCATATTGAGGCATAGAGAAAGCCATTTTTGGGTAATTGGAGGCCACAAATTCAATGGTGTTGTCTATTTTCTGATCTGAGCAAAACTTCTGCATCTTAACTTCAGAATGAGGTATACTTATGTATTTTTCCAAACTCTTTTGCTGAGTTAATAGAAAGGCCTACCCATTTGAGAGTAGGACTCGGTGTTATTGGATAAATCCATAAGTGCAGACACTAACCGATCTCCCTAGATCCACCTGGATCTAGAACAAAGAAAGACAGAACATGACTCTTTCCCTAGATTCTAACCATTAAATTAAATAGGAGGAAATAACAAAGAACATACCTTATTATCGCTTCCTATGGTCTTTGTTTCTCCCGCTTCACTCCAGTTCTCTCATGCAACCAAGACCAAGACAACACAAACCAACCAAAGTGAAGAAAGCACATTTTATTCAACAATTAATCTATGTATATGATCAAGGAGTTATACAATAAAGTGGAAATAGATTTATGGGAAAGGGACATGCTACTGTATCATATTAATGGAAAGTAAAGATTACAACCTGAGCCTTGATGTTGCAAACTTCCTTTCGATGGCCCTTGGATCTGACACACAAATTTTCTCACTTGCATGAAGAAGATCAACTCCTTTGGATAAACTTGCTGGAGTCTCCAAGTTGCTGTAGTTTCATTCCTTCACACAATTTTTTCACCAATTCTCCAATGAATCTTTCTTAACCTTTTCCATGAGAATTCCCTCAATATATAGGAGAGAATGAATTAGTTACTTGGATAATAATGATCCCAAAATATCAGGGAATCCAGTACTAGGATAACCATTCGAATGCCATCTCATCCTTCTAGAAGATTCCCTTCTAGAAGCATCGAGAATTCATCTTTTTCCTTGCTTTAGAAAGAGTTCACACCCTAGCAGTTCAACACAGTGGAAAATTCTCACACCCTGGATTAAAGCATCCTACGAGAATCATGCATTCTCAGAGGAAAATATACTAGCAACCTACGAACAGTCTTCAAAAATGAGATTTCTAGAAAGAGAAGAAA
>JASDQU010815853.1:6947-20328 GCA_032191745.1 Picea mariana
TATTAATAAAATGAAAGTCACTTTGGAGGGACAAGGTGAGCCAAAAAAGTATAAAAGGAAGGCAAGGACCTCTACTCATGATTCATGTATGATCTTATTTTGATATCTAGCTTCTAGCTAGTGAGCCCAACATTGGGGGTTTTGAGGGTTTTGACTTAATAAACCCTAGAGGACGATTCAGTGGTGAAAGATTACACCTAGCTTGTCCCAAGCTTGGTCTCGGGTATGCAATACTCTCCCACACCATTATAGCTCGGTTCTACATCAGTGCAGGAGGGTTCTACACAACCACAGGCACAACAAGAGAAGGAGGGTGCACCATTGGGGGTTTCCAGCAAGGGGGGCGCACCATCCTTGGAGAGAGTTTCGTTGTAGGAGATTCGCAGGGCTTTTGGAGATTCTACCACTTGGGTTTTCATTGTAGGGCCTTGGACATCAGATCTAGTCCATTCATGAGGAGATTCAGGTGCTATTTGATTTATTAGATGCATGGGACGAATTGGAGGAGAGGAGCAAACTTCAAAAATTGGTTTCAGTCATTTGCTAGCTTGGATCTTTACCATTTCGCTTGGGACTTCACCAGGGAGGTAACCAAGCCCCGATCTATCATTTTGGGGAGTTTCAGGAGCTTTGGAGGCTTCATTCATCCAGGCCGAATTATTAGGGTTTCAACCATCCAGGGGGGCACATCATTTAGTGGAGGAATTTCAGATCTACAGGGTTTGAGAGTGGATTTGGAGATTTGGACACCTGGGTTGTCCTTATATCTCCCCGATGTATCAGTTGGCATATTTCTTGGGGTGATTGGACACTTTTGGCAGCAGGGCCGAATTTTTGTGGGGCTTTAGCTATCCAGCAGGGCGTGGCACCTTCCAGCTTGGGGGTTTAGCATTCTTACGGCCCAGATCTATTGTATTCAGTCTTCATTGTATATCTAGCCTTTGGAGGCGTGTTGGAGTCTTCTGTTGGAGCATTTTGTAGTAGCTCTATTGTTTATCTTCTTGGCCATCTGTTGAGCATTCCAGATCGACATCTTCATTGTAGCAAGTTTCTCTATTTTATGAATAAAAGATATTTGATGTGTTTTGGCTTGTATATCATATTGCATATGGTTGAGGTATGTTCCATGGTTGTCTATTCTTGTTATTTGCTTCAAACATTCATATAAACACACCTAAAAAAGTAATTCAGCAAAGTGTTTGACGAAATACCACAACCAGAAAAAGTTAAAAAGACACCAAAACCCTGATGATCCTTGCATAATGGCTTGGGATCATTACATTGTATTAACATTTATGCAGTGAGTGAATATAATAACACTTTAATTATCAAGCTCTTCAAAACAATTGCGATGCATTCATTAAATTCATGTCTGTATTGAGTGAATACATACATGTATTTCCTTGTTGAATTAACATTTCTGCAGTGAGTGAATATAATAACACTTCTTTGCATATAATAACACTTCTTCTGCAGTGTTAGTGAATCAACCAGCATGTCAGAGTATTCAAATGCATATATTATTTTATTATATTACGCATTTAATAAAAATATATGACTGATATAGTTCTGATAGCAATAACCATAAATCTTGCATACATGCAAACCTTTGTCAAAATAAATTAAAAACCGCCACACCGCCTTTCTTTCTATCATAATAAATTAAACTACCTCACCACCTTTCTTTCTGTCATTTCCATAGCTCCACCGCCTCACTGCCTTTGTGTCACTCTACCGCCTCACTACCATTGAATAAAAATATTTATGTGATTCTCAAAGTTGTACATAGGAAAACTAAAATAATTATTATTTGATAGTATTTTAATGGCTTTTATTTACAAATCTATTGGCTAATAAATTGAAACTCTTATTGCATAACTCTTTTGTCAATCCTAAGTTTTGAGTCTATTATTTATTAAGATCTTCAAAACAACTGCGATGCATTCATTAAATTCATGTCTGTATTGAGTGAATATATGTGGATTGTCTTGTTGCATTAACATTTCTGCAGTGAGTGAATATAATAACACTTTAATTATTAATCTCTTCAAAACAACTGCAATGCATTCATTAAATTCATGTTTGTATTGAGTGAATAGATACATGTATTTCCTTGATGTATTAACATTTCTACAGTGAGTGAATATAATAACACTTCTTCTGCAGTGTCAGTGAATCAACCAGCCATGTCAGTGTATTCAAATACATATATTATTTTATTATATTATGCGTTTAATAAAAATATATGACCGATATAGTTCTGATAGCAATAACCATAAATCTTGCATACCTGCAAACCTTTGTCAAAATAAATTAAAAACCGCCACACTGCCTTTCTTTCTATCATAATAAATTAAACCGCCTCACCGCCTTTCTTTCTGTCATTTTCATAGCTCCATCGCCTCACCGCCTTTCTGTCACTCTACCGCCTCACTAGCATTGACGAAAAATATTTATGTGATTCTCAAAGTTGTACATAGGAAAACTAAAATAGTTATTATTTGATAATATTTTAATGGCTTTTATTTACAAATCTATTGGCTAATAAATTGAAACTCTTATTGCAAAACTCCTTTGTCAATCCTAAGTTTTGAGTCTATTATTTATTAAGCTCTTCAAAACAACTGCGATGCATTCATTAAATTCATGTCTGTATTGAGTGAATATACGTGAATTGTCTTATTGTATTAACATTTCTACAATGAGTGAATATAATAACACTTTAATTATTAAGCTCTTCAAAACAACTGTGATGCATTCATTAAATTCAGGTCTGTATTACGTGAATAGATACATGTATTTCCTTGTTGTATTAACATTTCTGCAGTGAGTGAATATAATAACACTTCTTCTGCAGTGTCAGTGAATCAGCCAACCATGTCAGTGTATTCAAATGTATATGTTATTGTATTATATTACACATTTAATAAAAATATATGATTGATATAGTTTTGATAGCAATAACCATAAATCTTGCATACCTGCAAACCTTTGTCAAAATAAATTAAAAACCACCACACCGCCTTTATTTCTGTCATATTAAATTAAACCGCCTCACCGCCTTTCTTTTTGTCATTTCCATAGCTCCACCGCCTCACCGCCTTTTTGTCACTCTACCGCCTCACTACCATTGACTAAAAATATTTATGTGATTCACAAAGTTGTACATAGGAAAACTAAAATAGTTATTATTTGATAATATTTTAATGGCTTTTATTTACAAATCTATTGGCTAATAAATTGAAACTCTTATTGCATAACTCTTTTGTCAATCCTAAGCTTTTAGTCTATTATTTATTAAGCTCTTCAAAACAACTGCGATGCATTCGTTAAATTCATGTCTCTATTGAGTGAATATATGTGGATTGTCTTGTTGTATTAACATTTCTACAATGAGTGAATATAATAACACTTTAATTATTAATCTCTTCAAAACAACAACGATGCATTCATTAAATCCATGTCTGTATTGAGTGAATAGATACATGTATTTCCTTGTCGTATTAACATTTCTGCAGTGAGTGAATATAATAACACTTCTTCTGCAGTGTCAGTGAATCAACCAGCATGTCAGTGTATTCAAATGCATATATTATTTTATTATATTATGCGTTTAATAAAAATATATGATTGATATAGTTCTGATAACAATAACCATAAATCTTGCATACCTGCAAACCTTTGTCAAAATAAATTAAAAACCGCCACACCGCCTTTCTTTCTGCCATAATAAATTAAATTGTCTCACCGCCTTTCTTTCTGTCATTTCCATAGCTCCACCGCCTCACCACCTTTCTGTCACTCTACTACCTCACTCAATGATTACCCTATGATCAATTATTACTAGAGCGAGCTCTCTTTTCTCTTTCAACTTCTATTGTTTAACAACATTATGAATCTCAGTGGAAAACACACACCAAGCTCTATAGAAGTTGTATAACCCAAGCTGCTTCTCGTCTTTGGCCTATCCGACATCTTCTCAGCTTATCAATTTCCATTGGTTGATCTCCATCGGCATCACAACGAGCCAGGTAGCCTCCTTCCTTGCAATAATTTTCTATCAAGAAGCCAAAGAGCTATAATGTTTTTCGATATGATCATCTACTTTATGTGTTTATACCTGTATAAACATAGATACCTGGCATAGGTAATGCTTGAATATAAATTTTGCAGATGTATAGAACAAAAATAGAGGCAAATACAGAGAGTGAGGACATACACGGGCCTAATTCTACTTGATGTAATTAACAATATTATTTACATTACATTTTATATTCAGTATGTGTCTCTGATGAAACATTTCTCATAAATTAGGAATTATGTTATTAAACTGATATTTTACCTATTCCGATTCAGACATTTTTACAACATATTAATATATACAAATAACATGCATTCCTGAAATTTTATGGTCCTTAGTTTCTGATCAATAAAATTTTACACAGTTTGTGACCGTCTTTTTTATTATGTATAAGATATGAGTATGCCTTCAGTCTTCAACTAACAAAAAATAGAATAAAATGAATGATTCATCAAGAGATGGTTGTGCGAATGGGAAGAATCATTGATCTGTTCAATATAAATCGTTCCAACCTTTCTACGTGCGGAAATTAAAACTTAGCAGATTTCAATCATCTGACAAAAATATAAACTTATTATGTGAAAACGCACTCGCAATATATTATCCCATAAGATTTTGGAAATAATAATATGGAAAGCGTGCACGCATACATACCCGGGGCCAATTCATATGAAAATCCATAGACAACGCGTGACTCTTCTGAGCGATACCGAACTGGTGATTGATTCTCTTAAGTTGCTCCCTAAATAATTCTGTTGCTTCATCCACCTTCTTTGAAACCCTAAATTGGTGATGGTGGGTTACATGTTATCTGCAAGAGAATTATCCGTCATTTGGGGCAACAACCAATGCTATTGGCATTGGGTTTCTCGAGACAACTCAAGGTTTGATCCTATTTTTTAATCAATCTTCTTAGGTTTGTTCAACCTGTCAAAAGAAATCAAAGAACTCTTTTGCGCTGCCTTTAGTTGAAGGAAATCTATTTGGGTTTGATACTGTTATAATAGATATGTATTTTGGGTTCAGATTCAACGAACTTGCGAAATTACAAAATGTTTGTTGGTTGGAAGTCCGAGGTTGAATCGACTGCAGGATTTTGTCTGCGAATACAGAGTACAAAGTGGTGTTTATCCTTAAATTTGGAAGAGACATATCTGGATGGAGCGAGACACCAATTAAGTTTTCACTTACAACTCCAAACAGATAAGCGATTGAAAGGAGCCGGTTATTAGCGTCAAACCTACAATCAAGAAACTTTAGATATGAATATGATGATTATTACGATGATCGTGAATGGTTGCAACTGGTTGTAGGGAAGTTCAAAGTGAGAGGAGATTTGACTTGGTAAATTGGATCGACTACTTTTGTAAAGCATGGCATTTTTATGGGAACAAACCTAGTCTCTAGTACTCAAATTGGTTCAAATGTTGGTTCTCGGTCAACATCCACTGAATCAACTAGATTTGCACTTGGAGGATATGAAACGAGCCTAATAAAAGCTACAAACATGGTTGAGATGGTCGTGAAGATTCTGTACTCTCCCCAACATTGGGATTCATGGGATTTTGTAGCAGTTATAACTTGATAAACCTATTTGGCTTTAATCTATTCAATCATGAGAATCCAACCAACAATTTAGCAAGTGAACGGGACCCCAAACAACAAGCAATAATAGTTATGTTGGACCTTACCTTCCTTGGCAGGTATTCTCCTTTTCACAAAAACAACCAAAATGGGACTGGAGGCGGTGGAAATGATGAGTTATTAGAAGAAACAATGAGAGGTGGCTCAATAGAAGTGATGCAGGAGCATCGCTCCACCTTAGCACGTGCCAATTGATTAACATGCGTGGTGCGCATTCGAGGAAGGGAGAGGCACCACCCTATCAATTTTTCCTTTGAGAATCTAAAGCGTGATCCATGCATTCAATATTGACAATCTGGAAGAGCCAACTTGTGCCTTCACACAAGCTAGAGATAAGGTCACCATTAAGTGGTTAATGGTAGAAGGGATCCGATTTGGAGTAGATTTCCATCATTGTAATCTGCCTCGGTAGTCAGGCATTTTTGAATGGTGATTTGACACCACTAGATTAGCTGGGAGGGAAGCTCGTCGATCCCCTCTTGTATAAATTCTTGTATTGTTGCCATAGAGAAGAGGTTAGCAAAGAGTAGAGGCATCTGGGTAGAGGATGAGATATGCATAGGAGAAACACAGAGAATCAAGACTCAGTCGCAGTCTGAACTCAATCATTTGCAATTCGACATTCTATCATTAATATAAAAAGAACATTTTTTCCTGTTTTCAGTTTCTATGTAATGAATGTATGGATGGTCTGTGGTGAATATCATTTATATGCCTATGAATTGTAGATGTATGTTAGAAATCATCTGCAGAGATAGAACTATAAGTTTATATCTGTGAGTGTGTTGAATTAGGCCTGGTTCTCTAGGTTAAGTGCAAGCAATGCGCAACAGAGTGAGGAAACTCTGTGAACCGATGCAAGGAGTGTGCGTCTGAACTCAACGAAGTTAGAAGAGAGACTGCCATGGGGGCATACCAGGATAATTCACAGACTCGGGAAGAAATTTCAAGGTGGTTAAGTACCTTGGAAGGAAAGATTGTATAAGGAGAGATACAGTCCAGAGTTACTAAAGAGACTGAAGAGACTGCCAGGAGGGCATCGAGTTGGTGTGAAGACGTGTGAGATCAACACAATTTGAAGTGTTGGCACCATTAAGAGAATCCCATAATCATTGAACATTCTAAGGAAGGAAGTCTTTGCAAGAGTGCATCGACAAAGGAAAGGAGATGCCTTAAAAGCTTCCATTGAGCTAAGGGAGAAGCTGTCAAAGAAATGGGCCGAGCGCAAGGAGTGTGTTGAGGATATTGTAAGTTCATCTTACAAGTCTCAGAAGAAAGGCGTCAAGTTGCCAGGAGGGAAAAAGAAAGTTCACTAAAGGACTCAGAGGAACTGGGAACCTTGGAGATTTTCAAGCTGAGCAAAGTCACATAATAGTTTGCACAGAACTCTGCAAGGAGTGCAAAAGAAGTTTGAGAATAGCCTAAGTCTAGAAAAGGGAAGAAGTATGCTAAGTGTGCAAAGGAGCCGAGGAAATTATGAAGTCTCGAAGGCTGTGAAGTCGTCCATCATCCAGGTAGAGAGGTGGAAGCAGATCTGAGAGTTCGAGGATTCAGACTTCGGAAGGATTGCAAGGAGAGAAATTCAAACTTCGCGAAGCGTGAAGAGTAGAGTGATTCTGGATCGTTGGATCTAGGAGGACGCGTGGAAAAGATCCACGTATTTTAGAGGAAGATCCTTCAAAGAAAATTAAAGGAGTTGAGAGAGGAGAGGAATCGTGAAGTCCGAACTCACGATTCGATCTCAACTGTCGATCACAAGGAAAATGTGGACCGTAGATCTGGTCCTGGAGAATTCGTCGATTCAAAAATCGGGAAAAGGAGAGTAAGCAACTTGCGAAAGTTTCGAAGTATGGAGTCGCGAGGGGAGTTGGCCCACGGTTGTAGTCCATGGTCACATCAAAAGAGAACTCTAGCCTAGAGAGATAGCCTTGTTGGCGTTAAACTTTTAAAAGCACCAAGGAGAGGGTCTGTGGGTACCACACAAACTGCGCCAATAAAGGAAGGACCTGTGATAGAATTTTCGAGTTCCAAAGAGAGACCTAAGGAGTTTCTCCGACTTAGTATTCCAAATGATCCTAGATCGGGAGGTCGCACAACCCTTTGGAGGGAAGGTGTGAAGGGGGTCTGCACCAAGAAGCAATGGCATGTCCCTGACTAAACTGCTCTCCCTACCTCTTCGTTTGATTGCTATCCAAACCAAATCTATAATCGTTGTGGGCCAAAACCCAACGTACATTATTCCTTACATGTAATCTCCATGCAAATGAAGGATGGACAATACTTTGCATGGAAATAAGTGACAGGACAAATGTCTTGCTTTCGAGCTAAAGCGTTTATTCATGTCTCCAACATGGGAATATATTGGTGTTTTGATGCTTTCCATCCACTTCCAAAAGTTTTTTTTATAACATGTAAGCTAAATACTCTCACGTGCCACACGACTTTGCTTTTCTCTTATTTCTTGAATTTAGTCAGATAATCAAATCAGTTTATTATCCAATTGTTTTAGATGAAGATATTTTACTGAACTTAAGAATGAACAACCCCTGGTCAAGGAATTTTTCTGTGGTTTGGTTTTTTCTAAAAGCGCAGCATAGGATCAGGCTCCTCATTTTAAAAGTGGAACATAGATTGGTGTAACTAACACAAAGATGGACTATGCAGTTTGAAGATAACGAAACAAAAAATATGACCAACTTAGCGTAGACGTACTTTGGGCAGTTTTTGAACTACTCCTCTCCAACCAAACTAATACACGTATTCCTTCATTCTCCCTCCATCAGTGTTTATATCAGACGTCCCTATGTTGCTGGTACAAAAAATATCATTCACAACTTTTAGTTCTTTCATTGGAATGAGGCTCTCATCAAATTATGACATTGCACTCACGTAAATATTGTATTTTAACCTGATCATTTTATAGTTCGAAGGTTGTTGTACTTGGTTAAATTGATATAGATGTATAATATCCAAGTATTCATGTGGTAGCTACTTGAGTCAACAAATATCATTATAATGCTATACTTATCTGATGTTATTATGTATTTGTGTGGAAAGCACATAATTTTCCCTTAAGTGGAGTTTTGTATGGGTAGCGTGTGGATGGGCCTCAAGGATTGCACAGAGGTCATCGATTTGACATAAATCTCATTTTAATAGATCCTTGTGCAAAGTTGATTGAAGGACGAAGAATGTTTTGGGATAACAATGAAAAGATGTCCAGATTTCTTATAACTTATGATTTTACTTCTTTACCATTTGATTGGGGGAATGATTATTAGAGCCCATAAATTCTATAGGTAAGGGGATGGGTTCATGTGTTTCTTAGTTAATAATGTTGTGGTTAAAGGGATAATAAAAATTCCATTGTTAAATATTATTTTCCATTCTCATTCATTTAGTTTCTTTAGCAACATAAATGAGCATTCTCCAATTTCTTGAGCAGCATAAATGTACAACAGTGTAGTTTCTATTCAAATCAACTTCCAAAAACCCTTCTCAGTAGGGACATCGCCATGCAGTGGCACTTGTTTCTAATTAGGTTGTGGGCGAGATGCCTATTTTGAATACGATAGCTTTGTTTTAGAATTGGTTGTACATGAGAAGGTGAGGACAAGCAATTATTAAAAGAGAGAGACCAAGAAAAGAGTCGATATTGACTTGATTGGGATTTCCATCTCTTTTCTTGATTATACAGAGCAATCTTATTGAAGATCAGGGGCACATATTTGCATAAACAAACATGATACAACACTAGAAAAAAAAATTTCAATGGATAAATTCACTTATTCAAGGATGGAAATTCTCTTTTATATTTTCTAGGAATTGTTTCGTTGTAAAAAGTTATAGCTTCACCTAACTAATCAATATTTCCACCATCAAATTGTGTCATCACCAATTTTGGTTTATCTGCATAGATTAAATTAAAACTTTACTTATTATTAAAAGACGGGTGTACACTTATTAACTTTCGCAAAGTTCGATTTATTGTCAATCTTAAACTTTGATTTACATTTTTAATGATATAAATCGATTTAAAAATGAGAAAAACTCCTAATAACACCATTCTATTGTAAACATAAACATAAACAAATCCCAAATAATAATAAAACTGTAATCATACTTGAAATTTTGCTAACTTCCTATAAAATTTATGATAAGAAAAAAAGTCCTCCCACCATAAGATTAGATTAATCTAAGCGTCAACAAGAATGGAACGTTCATTGATGTTTCTGAATATAAATTGTGTTAGAAGTTTTGAAACATCCAAAACTTCTAACACAGTTTATATCTAGGAACATCAATGAGCATTATGATAAACTGGAGAACCTACAATTGAAGAATGGAATGATTCAGAAATTAATATCCAACATTCAAATCAAAGATTCTTTTGATAAGAAATTGTCAATATCCAAGTCCTCACAATTCACATCAAGTCAACAAACAAATGTGGTGGTGGCATCAGGTGGTCATGACACATTTATGTAATGGAAAATCATGGGCAGTGGATAGTGATAAAGATATAGTATTTATGCAAGTATGGAGAAGATGATTAGTATAAATATGCATAAAGGAGGGGCCTTTAGAAACCTATTATATGTTTTAATATACTGGTGGTGAACACATTTCATTGACTCTCTGACCACGTTCCATTATTTTACCCCTCTTCGATTATATCACTCCTCTACTACATACTTCAATAATCAGTAAATGTTGAATGATATGGATATTGATGTAAATTACCCCCAAGACTTATCGAACACTAAGATCCCACACATAGTTGCACAACACATTTCTTGCCCCTAATTCATCATGTACTTTCTTTATTTAGGTCTAACCATTTCCTTTCCTTAGGAGGAAAGAAAGTCCAGGAAGAAGTAATTTGCCATTGAAGATCCTTGTAGAAGTAGATGTGAGAGAGCACGCCTCCTTGTTTTTGCGATTGATTGCATAGTTAGTTTTTGTTGCATATTGGGTTGTTTGATCTTTAATAAGAACAACCACCTTTAACAATGCAGTTAGAGGAGTCAGGGAGGTGAACAAATTAGGTGACATGGATTAGATATTATAATTGAATCAACGAAAAGTAAGGAGGGGATGCGTTCTCAACAAAAACAGTAGTAGCAACAAGTGAAAGCACCAAAGTGGAAATTGTAGGGTCCACACCCTACGCTACTCAATATCTAGAGGGACTCTCACAAGATCCAAAATTTCCCCCACTAGTGCTTTCCATGGCATACATGTCACCTAAGATTATATATGTGCACTATCTTGGGGTCATACACATCGAATCTCGAGAGTTCATGGTGCTCATACAACACCTCATTAGTAGTGTTAACACCCATGGAAATTCCAATATGCCTTCCTCCTCCTTTTCAGTCCAATATCAAACTTGATATAACTTCGTACCTGGAAACCCTAATTTATGCTTAGTTGGTGCTTCTCTTGGTCCTTCAAGTGGAGGACTTGATTTTCTGGTTAAAGAAGATAATTCTAATGTCATTCATTCAAATAGTTTTTAGTTTTCTGAGAACATTTGATCTTAGTATTACATAATCCAATTCTTGTTATCTCTGACTATTTAGCGTGTTCAGATTTCTCCTTTATCACCCAATTCATGCATTCCATCTCCAATTTTGTTATCTTCCAATATATTTCACAAGTTTCTACTATCTACACCCCAACCAAACTAGCTCTACTCACCATACAAACATTTGTTGCACATTCAATCCAAAGATGACGGGGACATCTGTGTAGAAATGAACATGATATTTGGTCAAAACAATAAAATCTTAGAAAAATTATTGGGTCGAATGCCCCAAATCGATTCCATGGTTGTCAAATGGATATAAGGATCGTAAAAAAATTTGAATAGCATACAAAAACATAGGCTTTGGAGAGGGAACGCCTTACGACGTAATTAATGAAAATATATAAAATTATGAAATTGAAACTGAATTCACAAAATGAAACATTGTAAATACTTTTATCATATTTAAAATAAAAAAAATCATATTGTGCAAAGGAATTTCAATAAACTTCCTTATTTTAATATAATATATATTTATGAAATCGAAATTTAATTTTCAAAATGAAACATTTTAAATCTTTTTATCACATTTTAAAATTTCATATTATGTAAAGGAATTTCAATAAACTTCCTCAATTTAATTTCAATATTATCCAAGCTTCTTTCACAATTGGTGAAGTCCTTGATTTTCCTTCCAATCCCAAATTGTCTTGATCTCGGGGTTATGGTTGTTTTGAAATATCATCTCCATTAGCTTAATCCACGCAATACACCTTAGTATGAGGGCTAAGCAGGGGTTCTTCTTCTCGATCCATATAAGGAGGGAAAACAAATTCTTCTTCCACCATAACCTGTGGTCCAAGTCCTATTGTAATGCAAGGTCTTATTTTCATGGCATGTCCCTAATTTCCTCTGGATGCACTTTTGCCTCTTCCATGGGTGGGTCCAATTTAGGTGAATCATCCTTGCTAATCAATTGATGTTCTTCCATAGCTCCAACCACACACTAACTTACAAGCTAAAATAGTTGGATAGAATCTCTCATATCCAACTAGATCTAACAACCTCCTCAAACTTAGAAGAAGATCAATCATGTAGAAACAAACTCTACATCACAATGATCAACATATTAAAAGACTACAACCTTGTCATATGATCATTAATACCACGCATTATTCTAGAAGACAAGTAGGAGTTCATGATTCCAACACTCCCCCCTTAACAAGTACTTGTATTAAACTCTATCATTTCATATCTTCATCATCATCTTTAGCTAGTCCGACGCATCAAATGCTCCACTGAGAATTAAACAACCTTAATAAAAAAAGATATATCCAGTCCAACCTGGAACTTGCACCTTGTACCTCGATCGTGTAGATATCATCAAACTATCAATGTCCATATAAAGGAAAAAGCATCCACCATAATACATGAGCACTGTTAGGTGTTTTATATGTGCTAAAAAGACACTAAACTACCCTCAATTAAATTGTCAACCCGAGGTAAGTAAACTTAGAGTTGTAGCAAAATATATGCCAAAGGTAAAAGGTTGGTAGGAATATAGTCTAACTAAGGAAAGCAGCTATCTAAGGCTAATCTACTCAAGCAAACCTATCTAATGAGCAAACCCTACTAAGCAACTTGAAACTAGGTAACCTAAGTACTTTTGGGCCAAGGATCGATGGATAGTTCCTAAGAAAGCAAGTAAAACCCTATGCAAAGCAAACTAGTTTAACTATAAGCAAAAGCAAACTACCAAGCATAATAAGCAAATGACAAAAGCAAACTTCTTTAACTTTCCAACCTACATTCAATGAGCAACTATCCTATGAAAGCAAATAAATAAGCAAGTAAGCAAAAGCACCTATCTAACCTATTAAAACAAATAGACAAGTAAGCAAAGACACCTAACTAACCTACTAAAGCAAAAGACAAGTAAGCAAAGACAACTATCTATCCTACTAAAGAAAATAGACAAGTAAGCAAAGACAACTAACTACTGCAAGCAAAACTTCTCATTGAACAACTATCTAGCCTAAGAGGCAAGTGGACTAAATGCCTAATGCAAAACTATTTCTCTTGCACGAAAGGAAATTTAAATGCTCAATGCAATGCATGAAAGGAAA
>JASDQU010815853.1:27756-41835 GCA_032191745.1 Picea mariana
TCATTTTAAAAGTGGAACATAGATTGGTGTAACTATTACAAAGATGGACTATGCAGTTTGAAGATAACGGAACAGAAAATATGACCAACTTAGCGTAGACGTACTTTGGGTAGTTTTTGAACTACTCCTCTCCAACCAAACTAATACACGTATTCTTTCATTCTCCCTCCATCAGTGTTTATATCAGGCGTCCCTATGTTGATGGTACAAAAACTATCATTCACAACTTTTAGTTCTTTCATTGGAATGAGGCTCTCATCAAATTTTGGCATTGCACTCACGTGAATATTGTATTTTAACCTGATCATTTTATAGTTGGAAGGTTGTTGTACTTGGTTAAATTGATATAGATGTATAATATCCAAGTATTCATGTGGTAGCTACTTGAGTCAACAAATATCATTATAATGCTATGCTTATCTGATGCTATTTTGTATTTGTGTGGAAAACACATAATTTTCCCTTAAGTCGAGTTTTGTATGGGTATCGTGTGGATGGGCCTCAAGGATTGCACAGAGGTCATTGGTTTGACATAAATCTCATTTTAATAGATCCTTGTGCAAAGTTGATTGAAGGGCGAAGAATGTTTTGGGATAACAATGAAAAGATGTCCAGATTTCTTATAACTTATGATTTTACTTCTTTACCATTTGATTGGGGGAATGATTATTAGAGCCCATAAATTCTATAGGTAAGGGGATGGGTTCATGTGTTTCTTAGTCAATAATGTTGTGGTTAAAGGGATAATAACAATTCCATTGTTAAATATTATTTTCCATTCTCATTCATTTAGTTTATTTAGCAACATAAATGAGCATTCTCCAATTTCTTGAGCAACATAAATGTACAACAGTGTAGTTTCTATTCAAATCAACTTCCAAAAACCCTTCTTAGCAGGGACATCGCCATGCAGTGGCACTTGTTTCTAATTAGGTTGTGGGCGATATGCCTATTTTGAATACGATAGCTTTGTTTTAGAATTGGTTGTACATGAGAAGGTGAGGACAAGCAATTATTAAAAGAGAGAGACCAAGAAAAGAGTCGATATTGACTTGATTGGGATTTCCATCTCTTTTCTTGATTATACAGAGTAATCCTATTGAAGATCAGGGGCACATATTTGCATAAACAAACATGATACAACACTAGAAAAAAATTATTCAATGGATAAATTCACTTATTCAAGGATGGAAATTCTCTTTTATATTTGCTAGGAATTTTTTCGTTGTAAAAAGTTATAGCTTCACCTAACTAATCAATATTTCCACCATCAAATTGTGTCATCACCAATTTTGGTTTGTCTGCATAGATTAAATTAAAACTTTACTTATTATTAAAAGACGGGTGTACATTTATTAACTGTCACAAAGTTCGATTTCTTGTCAATCTTAAACTTAGATTTACATTTTTAATGATATAAATCGATTTAAAATTGAGAAAAACTCCTAATAACACCATTCTATTGTAAACATAAACATAAACAAATCCCAAATAATAATAAAACTGTAATCATACTTGAAATTTTGCTAACTTCCTATCAAATTTATGACAAGAAAAAAAGTCCTCCCACCATAAGATTAGATTAATCTGAGCGTCAACAAGAATGGAACGTTCATTGATGTTTCTGAATATAAATTGTGTTAGAAGTTTTGAAATGTCCAAAACTTCTAACACAATTTATATCCAGAAACATCAATGAGCATTATGATAAACTGTGAGAACCTACACTCAAAGAATGAAATGAT
Source organism: Picea mariana (assembly GCA_032191745.1). Taxonomy (NCBI): domain Eukaryota; kingdom Viridiplantae; phylum Streptophyta; class Pinopsida; order Pinales; family Pinaceae; genus Picea; species Picea mariana. The sequence goes on from JASDQU010815853.1 coordinate 29,502, forward strand.
TCAGAAATTAATATCCAACATTCAAATCAAAGATTCTTTTGATAAGAAATCGTCAATATCCAAGTCCTCACAATTCACATCAGGTCAACAAACAAATGTGGTGGTGGCATCAAGTGGTCATGACACATTTACGTAATAGAAAATCATGGGCAGTGGATAGTGATAAAGATATAGTATTTATGCAAGTATGGAGAAGATGATTAGTATAAATGTGCATAAAGGAGGGGCCTTTAGAAACCTATTATATGTTTTAATATACTGGTGGTGAACAAATTTCATTGACTCTCTGTCCACGTTCCATTATTTTACCCCTCTACTACATACTTCAATAATCAGTAAGTGTTGAATGATATGGATATTGATGTAAATTACCCCCAAGACTTATCGAACACTAAGATCCCACATATAGTTGCACAACACATTTCTTGCCCCTAATTCATCATGTACTTTCTTTATTTAGGTCTAACCATTTCCTTTCCTTAGGAGGAAAGAAAGTCCAGGAAGAAGTAATTTGCCATTGAAGATCCTTGTAGAAGTAGATGTGAGAGAGCATGCCTCCTTGTTTTTGCGATTGATTGCATAATTAGTTTTTGTTGCATATTGGGTTGTTTGATCTCTAATCAGAACAACCACCTTTAACAATGCAGTTAGAGGAGTCAGGGAGGTGAACAAATTAGGTGATGTGGATTAGATATTAGAATTGAATCAACGAAAAGTAAGGAGGGGATGAGTTCTCAACAAAAACAGTAGTAGCAACAAGTGAAAGCGCCAAAGTGAAAATTGTAGGGCCCACACCCTACGCTACTCAATATCTAGAGGGACTCTCACAAGATCCAAAATTTCCCCCACTAGTGCTTTCCATGGCATACATGTCACCTGTGACTATATATGTGCACTATCTTGGGGTCATACACATCGGATCTTGAGAGTTCATGGTGCTCATACAACACCTCACTAGTAGTGTTAACACCCATGGAAATTCCAATATGCCCTCCTCCTCCTTTTCAGTCCAATATCAAACTTGATATAACTTCGTACCTGGAAACCCTAATTTATGCTTAGTTGGTGCTTCTCCTGGTCCTTTAGGTGGAGGACTTGATTTCCTAGTTAAAGAAGATAATTCTAGTGTCATTCATTCAAATATTTTTTAGTTTTCTGAGAACATTTGATATTAGTATTACATAATACAATCCTTGTTATCTCTAACTATTTAGCGTGTTCAAATGTCTCCTTTATCACAAAATTCATGCATTCCATCTCCAATTTTGTTATCTCCCAATATATTTCACAAGTTTCTACTACCTACACCCCAACCAAACTAGTCCTACTCACCATACAAACATTTGTTGCACATGCAATCCAAAGATGATGGGGACATCTGTGTAGAAATGAACATGATATTTGGTCAAAACAATAAAATCTTAGAAAAATTATTGAGTCGAATGCCCCAAATCAATTCCATGGTTGTCAAATGGATATAAGGATCGTAAAAAAATTTGAATAGCATACAAAAACATAGGCTTTGGAGAGGGGAACGCCTTACGACGTAATTAATGAAAATATATAAAATAATGAAATTGAAACTGAATTCACAAAATGAAACATTGTAAATATTTTTATCATATTAAAAAAAAAAAACATAGTGTGCAAAGGAATTTCAATAAACTTCCTTATTTTAATATAATATATATTAATGAAATCGAAATTTAATTTTCAAAATGAAACATTTTAAATCTTTTTATCACATTTTAAAATTTCATGTTATGTAAAGGAATTTCAATAAACTTCCTCAATTTAATTTCAATATTATCCAAGCTTCTTTCACATTTGGTGAAGTCCTTGATTTTCCTTCCAATCCCAATTTGTCTTGATCTCGAGGTTATGGTTGTTTTGAAATATCATCTTCATTAGCTTAATCCACACAATACACCTTAGTATGAGGGCTAAGCAAGGGTTCTTCTTCTTGATCCATAGCAAGAGGGAAAACAAAGTCTTCTTCCACCATAACTTGTGGTCCAAGACCTATTGTAATGTAAGGTCTTATTTTCATGGCATGTCCCTAATTTCCTCTGGATGCACTTTTGCCTCTTCCATGGGTGGGTCCAATTTAGGCGAATCATCCTTGCTAATCAATTGAAGTTCTTCCATAGCTCCAACCACACACTAACTTAGGAGCTAAAATAGTTGGATAGAATCTCTCATATCCAACTAGATCTAACAACCTCCTCAAACTTAGAAGAAGATCGATCATGTAGAAACAAACTCTACATCAAAATGATCAACATATTAAAAAACTACAACCTTCTCATTATTCTAGAAGACAAGTAGGAGTTCATGATTCCAACACTCCCCCTTAACAAGTACTTGTCTTAAACTCTATCATTTCATATCTTCATCATCATCTTTAGCTAGTCTGACGCATCAAATGCTCCAATGAGAATTAAACAACCTTAATAAAAAAAGATATATCCAGTCCAACCTGGAACTTGCACCTTGTACCTCAATCGTGTAGATATCATCAAACTATCAATGTCCATATAAAGGAAAAAACATCCACCATAATACATGGGTACCTAACCAATACAACCACCAATTTAGTAGGATTTCCCTCAAGTACATGGTTCATTCAACTTCTTGATGAACTCTTCTTGAATGCACCACAAAAAAATGAAGTTCCTAGGCCAACCACACCTCCCAAAGTCTACAACCAACATAGTCCACTCATTGAGAATTTAGTTGACACAAAATCCTCTCCTCCAAGTGTTAGCAACTCCATAACAGAGGTTTTGCGCCATACTGAACAAGTTATCCAAATAATCATGGAAACATGGCAAAGAAGTATGTGTTCCTTCATAGGTCTTACATCGATATGCTCTTTACATGTTACATGCATAGATGCAGGTGCATTCCATTTACATACTCCATCTCATAGATGCACTAGGTACTAGCTTTTATAATATCACCTAGGTATGTATCATAATAATACTTATTCTAAGTATAAACTCCAAGAAATAACAAGCTCGAAATCTTTAAGGACCACTACATACCATCCTAGACTTGTTAAGAATACTAGGTAGTGTGGGGGTTTTGGTGCAATGGTGTACAAAACCCCACTCTTAACCAGTTGCAATAAGGGGCATATTTGAATACATTTGAAAAATGAATATTTCTTCCATTTAAATACATGTGAGGGAATAATGGCACCTAGGGAGGTGGAGAATTGCAGTGAAAGGATGTCCACTAGTGTGTGGGCTCAGAACATGTAAAGAATTACTTGAAGGGAAAATCCCACTTGAGGGATACAAACAATTTTTAAAATGGTTGTACATGTATAGGGGTCTTTGATCGATTTGGAACACTACAACCATCAATGCATATGAATCTCCATGATGTAGTAATAAGTTGAAGTCAAGTGTGCAAGAAAAAATTGGGTCAAAGGGAAATACCGAAACTCCTTGACTGATATAAGGCATCCCATTGATTATATAAATGGGGACCAAGGTACCAAACTCCATAAACCAACCCCACAGTAAAAATGAGTGGAGGTCGATAAGGGAAGGTTTACTGAAGATGGGGATTGAGGTTAACATGAGGCATAGAACAACAAGTAATAAATGTAACAGACTAATGCTTTGACATATGTAGATGAGATGGAAAATGAGTAGGAGAATCAATGCTTCCCTTAAATAAATCATACAAACAAGTTGATGTGGCAACTACTTTGCAAAATTACCAAAAAAGACTATGAAATCATGGACAATTGGGAGACTAGGATGACGGGTCTAATGGTAACTAGAACTAAGGGTCAAGGGTAATTAGTCGTGATGGAAATGAGTAGAGTCATGAATTATGACACAAGTATTGTATGTGATACTAGGATGAGAAGAATCAAAGGCACCATGATGGGATTTAATTGACAAGGACCAATGATAGAGGTGACTCTATGAGAATGCTTCATTCAAGGGTAACAAGGATCACTACAATAAAAAGAGATAATGCTAAAAATGTAAAAGCCAAGAATTGATAATTCCCCCATTTTCGTTTTGACATTATTTATTTATTTATTTATTGATGTTGTTGTATATTTCTCTTCCAAAGAATAAAATAATTTGGATACATTCCAAGCAAGGAGAGTGCCCAGGCAATTCTAATTGATGTCTAACATAGAAAGAAAAAGATAAATGGGAGAAACCAAGGATGGGGCACCCTAGGTGGGTCTCCTTGATGGGATGATGAATGGAGGTGTAAAATGCAATGGTCTCCAAAGCATGAATGGGATGAAAGGGAAATCTATGTGGAGAAACACAACATGATTAACCATAATAATAGAAACTTGTCAGGAGTCCGGGGAATAGGTCAAAAAAATGATGAGAGGAAAGTATGAAGCTTGTTCTATGAAGTAAATTGAACAAAATCTCGATTTTGAAGGGGAAAGTAGTAGCATGGGTGTCAACATGTGACAGGATACCAAAACTAGGGAAACCCATGTAGGTGGAATACTATCACCAAACGCATAGAATGCAACTTGGACAAGCGAGGAAACTTGCCCATGTAGAGGGTACCTAAGGGAATACTTGAGGGTGTCTGACAAGCCTAATTCAATAGAGGAAAAGTTTGATACAATATCTAAGTTCCAATTTGAAGAAGCATAGAAGAAATGGAGGGTAAAATGACTCTTGGCTAAAACACCTACACACATGAAACAAATACCATGGCATGAAAGTGCTCAAGAAAACAAATTCAATGGCGCAAATGACATAGAAAATAGAGTTTGTGAGCCCTTGTATGGATCAAAAGAGAATTCAAGTCAAAGCTTATAAATAGGGCCAAGCACGATTTTCAAGATTCATCAGACAATGTGGTGTTCAAGTGGACAAGTTTGAACAAAACCTTTTGGTGCTCATTGTGAGAGATGTCATTTAATTCAAATTCCACAATCACCATGTTGGTCCTCTACTCATCCTAAATTTTTGTATCCATTCATTTTTTAATTTTATGCATTAATTAACTCGCATAAAAGCCCCTAAGGGTTCCATCGAGTCACACGGGTCGAAAAGGAATAGACATGTGAATGGTGCATCTATTCCTTTCACAAGTGCATAATCCTGTAGCTGAGGCACCGTTTAGGTGAACAGTAATGTCACACGACTGTTTTATGAATAGTCATGCAACATGGCACAAGTGTTCATGGAACAATTATGCTATCATGCCCAAGGAGACCCTTAGTTGCATGAGAAATTCATGTGAGCCTATAACTGGGAAAACACAATTGTGTGACTTGCACAATTGTGTGGAATAAACCATATGGAATAGTGTTGCATAGGAAGAAAAAGTAATGCAATATTGATGATTTTGTCATGTGTTTTTGGAAAATACCCTTGATGTTGATTCATTAGCAAGAGTGGGATATATAAGGGATCCAAGTTAAGGTTATGTGCAAACATAAAATGCAGAGGCAACTAGAATGGTATGGGATACTTAATTACTTTCATTGCACACTAATGCAGTTAGGAGAGGATTTGTTGAAGAGGATCGTTGAGATGTGAAATATTTACAATCAATACTTTGACAAGAGAGGGAAACTAATAGAAGGGACCCTCTCTCGTATATATTTTTGGTTTGGGCTCTAGAGCCATCCAAAGGGGGTTGACTAACACATAGCCCTTACGAAAGGGGCCCATGATGGTAGAGACACTAATATGGTGCAATTGCAAGGATAGGATGGAGAAGGTTGATGGGGTGAAACCTATGGTGAATATATTCAATCTATCTACGTGGGTGATGGTCCATATGGTAGTGAGGGGGCGTGGCTCCCATGTCCCCCATAAAATATCAAGTGGCTAGATGTGTATATTCAACAATGTGATAGCAAGACCCTTTTCAATAGACTCAATTGATCAGATGTTACGAGAAAAGGGGAGGAAAGTTTTCCTTTGGCACATTGGTATGTGCCTTATTTTTTTAGCAATTGTCATCCATCTGACCACACCATGCAATCAGGGCTATATTGGTGAGGGAGTTGTAGATGCGGTGGTTGGGAGAGTTGATGGTACATCTTGGTGGAGGGGAAATGCAGATATTATTCATTTCTAACCTTTTTGTTGCATAGGAGTAGCAGTGTAACATCCTCGTTTTTAATCCACAGTTTAGTGATGTATAATCTAAATACAATGTATGGCCGTGGGCCTAACTATGTAATATGCAAACATTGTATATCGTAATAATAAAATAAAATGTAACACTGGTTTCAAATGGACACAAACGAAGTAATGGGGGATAAGTTTCCACAAGAGAAGGGAATGTCTAAGAGAGGGGTCCAAAGGAGAATTATTCATGTATATTAATCCCAACCCACCTTTTTGAATACTATTATTGTGTATAAACCTTGTATTTTATGTTTGAGTGTTCCCAAAGCCAATCATTGAATACATGTAAGAGAGTTGGTGTGTGAGATCACCTCATGGAGTTATTGATATCATGGATTGAGTACAAGTAAGCATGGGGGAAATGCGAGAGTCAAGTAAATCCTTTTTGGCAAGAGTGAGAGTTAAGTTAGCAGGGGAAAATAAGGAAATCTAGATGAAAAAAGAGAGTAGTTTTTACAACCAGTTTTTGGGGCAACAAGGGAGGGAAAAGTGCTAGAGCTTGAAGGTAGCCATAGTGGGAATTTATGGTAGCTATTTGGAGCTACAAATGCATGAAGAAGTAGGTTGTTAGGAATGTAGAGTGATTTTTTGTGTAAGAGATTACCCAACATCAAATGAGCTTGTTGTTGTGAGTTTTTTCTGTTGCGGTTGACATCCCTAGAGTCCTAACCAAGAGAGATTCCTAGCCAACCTATGCTGAAGCCCTAGAGGGAAGTGGGAAGTCCTGAGGGACTATTTGCATTCCTTGGGGGATAGTAGGTTGAGGGAATAGAGCTGGCGGATTCAGATAGTTGTGGGAAAAACTAGTCTGTTGTTGGTAAAATTGGGTTGTGAGTGGACAATGGAGTGACACCCATTTCCTGTGGATTCGTAGTCCCAACTTAGGGGTGATTTGTTGCTGAGATCTAGAGAAACAAATCTATGGTTGGGTGGAATGTCCATCCCCTGTAGCTAGTTGCACGTTTGGTTAAAAAGATAAGTGATTTATCTCTGTCTCACTATTTTTATTATGGGTTTTAATTGTTGTGTGTTTACTCTGAGTTTTTAAGCATTTATATCTTGTTGTGTGAATGTTAATTTGTTGCATTCATGTATTAAAAGTGTTGCTAGATGCATGGACATTTTAACATGATGCACATAATTAAGTTTGTTGTTGTGTACACTTAAATGGAATTTCATACATGGTTGTAGATATTTCTAGCCGCATACGTCTTTATATTGTTGTTTGTATCTAATTTAAATGGGTATATAATTATTTTTTTTGTCAACTTTAGTAGTGGGGGACACTACAAGCATATTATAGTGTTGGAGGAGCATCCATATGCTATTGTTGATGTCTACATAGACCCTAACCTATCGAGGTTCCTATGTGAGGGGTAGGCAATGATTGGTAAGCATGTGTGTGTGTGTGTGTGTGTGTGTGTGTGTGTGTGTGTGTGTGTGTGTGTGTGTGTGTGTGTGTCACAGGGTCTTCACTCGGTGAACCTGTGACATAGCACCTGTGTTCGTGAGATATTAAAGAATACCCCTTATTTCACTAGATATTGATAAATACCTCCAAAAATCCTTGTTTTGAACACCCCTCCCAATACATATTTCCAATAAAAGAATCCTTTTTTTGAACACCCCTCCCAATACATATTTCTAATAAAAAAATCCCATATTTTTACTAAATACNAACGTGATAAGACATTGGTCAATAAGATGAATCCCCTGTGGTGTGTGTGTGTGTGTGTAATAACACATATTGATATGTCTAGATGTTTGTACTTTTCATACGAGATATATGATCCTGATTATATGTGTGTACCTATGAAAATATAGGACTAGTGAGGCTAATGAGCATGCTTTCACAAGGGGCACCACCAGTAGTGGCTCAATAGTGGAGGGGTCAAGGATACGAGGGAGTAGGACTAGGACAAGTGTTTCAATGCACCAAAATAAAGGCAGATCCAAAGAGGTTGTTGGTGGACCTACACTAGTGGATTGAGTAGCTACAGTGGGGGTTCCCAAAAAAGGGATGGGTGGGCCTTGGAGATGAAAATTTGGATACCTACACAAGAATTATTGTTGAGTGCCATCCTTTTTTACGATTATTGACTTGGGCTATCAAAATATCTAGCGAACTGAAACAAAGTGTGTCAATTGGATGTAGCTTGAGTGGTTATGAAGAAAAATGTTACCCTCCCCACCCTAGTTCAAATCTGACTTTGTATGTTACTCTTAGTGAGTCGATTGAGCTATATATGATCTACTCATGGGTTGTTGGCATGGCCTTGCACCCTGAAGAATACAGATTTTACCTTGGGTATGATCCTTGGAATGAGGGGAAGTGCCTTGGGGGTTTCCTCCAAGATACTTTACATGGGAAAAATAACAAATAAATAAAATAAAATTATATAACGCTTTGATTTGCAGTTTGCACACTTATGATGAAATGTGTTTGATATTTCATTTACATGTTTTGTGTTTATCATGAGATGATATATGCATGCCATGGTTTGTTTTCTTTTATATTTGTAAAGAGTTAATGTGATAAATTCCAATCCAAAACTTGAGTTGTTATGTTATCTACAAATTTATTGGGACTTCTAGGAACGTAAATGAATGTTATGGTATCAAATTCTTGTGATGGAAGCCTAACTTGTAGATATTTTCTGAAAAAACAAGGATCACAGACATTGTAGAAGTTATTGAATTGAACAATTAGGAGTTGAGAATCAAAATGAACATGAATATGGTGAACGTATCATCATATTGCATTAGCAAGTAATATGAGCATGGTATCATTTCTAGCCTAGTTGTTAATAACAAGAGGTCCTAAGAAAATTCCACCTAAATGGAGTAGGGTATTCTAGGGAAAGAAAATTTCCCATGCTACCAAGGAAAGACTTTGAATCTAGCATCTGATGCCCATAAATCCAAGAAAAGCATGTGATGCTAATAAGATTTATACTTGTTGAATGTCCATTGCAACGTTGTTTTGAGGATCTTGTTGATATCCTCAACGTGCACATTAGCATTGGGTGGTAAGGAGTGGAAAATTCATGTCAAAATCCCCAATGTGAAGCAAAATCTTGAAATATTTTTCTCTCAAAGTGTGTGTCATAGTCAAATATCAACTATTTAGGGACATTAAAATGAGTGATAATGTGGTTGAAAATAAGCAAGCCATCATCTATGACACGTTGTCAAAGGTTGGCATAGTTGTTTCCCACTTCATGAAGTAATAAATGGCCAAATGAAGTAATAAAGTTGACTTCCATTTGTAAAAGATATTGGTAGTGATAATAGGATGTAGTGGAGTTGGTAAGGCTCACGACTTAGATGAAAAAACTCGGCAATTTGTTCATTATGTAGCCAAAGCCCGAGATTCATTCATAAGATCAAATAAACCATAAAAACATAGGAGAATGGAAATATAACTCTCTTTTAATCCTTCTCCATCCTAACTATTACAATCGAAGTTCAACCCCTTATAACTACTATCCGGGATTTTTGAAAACAACTAATTTTAGAAAAACCATTGTTTTTTTAGAAAAAACAACTAAATTTAGAAAATTCTCACATGACTATAAAATTGACCACTGACTAAGAGATAACTAGTGTGACACTATTTTTTAGCTCACTTTTCTGATTAAGCTCATAAACTAAGAGATAACTGATAATTGAAAAATTAAAATTTCCCGTAAAAACACTAAAACCCCAATTTGAGGCCTTACATGAAGGAATTTGGCCCTGAAAAAGTGTTGAAACGATGTCCAATCAAATAGATTGGATCCGCACGATAGTGAAATCTTTGAGACGCAACTTCCCCTAAAATTTTAGCCCAAATGGATAACCGAGTCAAAATTCATGACCCTCGAAAAATCCATTCATCAATTCACCACTTAACTGCATGAATGCAATCATGAAAGAGGGAAGGCCAATAGTAGTTTGCACAAAAAATCTTCTGAGCAATGGTCATTCCTAATAAATGTCCACCACAAGCGCTAGTGTGGTATTCATTGAGGACCCATTCTACCTCTTCATGAGTTAGGCACTTGTGTGAAATGATATCAACTCCTTGTCAATAAAGGACATCTCCAGTGAAGAGATAAGGAGGAGCTTGATGATGGATAGATTGGCAATCATCGCGTGAAATATGAGAACGAATTTTTATATGTAAAGATAAATCAATATATTTCCATACCAAGGGTTAGTTAATGAAACAAGGAAAATATGTTCATTGGGGAGGGTATCATTGAGAGGTGGTTCTACTATGCTAGTTAGGAGGTCAGTGATGAACTTAACGAAAGACAAAACATTTTCTATTTTGGGGGTGGTAAATTTAAGATCAAATTCTTGGAGTAAAACTAACAAGTGAAGTTATATTTGATAAGTCATCAACATAGAATGTATTACATGGGATTTAAATTGGCTACGCCCTTGGTTTATGAAGTAAGATGTGATGGTGAAGTTTCTAGACAAAATCGAACATGGTTGAGACCAACTTCTCATCGTGGTTGTAATTTATTCATGGTCTTGATAGGTTTTTGCTAACATCACATATTATGTGCTCCCAATAGTCCTCCCCTTACTAAGCTAACACTTTGGCAACGGTGAAGACTGAGGCTGAAATGTAAAGGATGAAAATCATTATTAAAATCAGGGGAGATAAACTTTCAAAAGATCAATGGTAATCCCATGCTTTGAGGCAATGAATCCCAACAGATCTCCAACCATGACACATAAGACACACTTGAGGGGGTTCAAGTAGATGTTATATATAAATACTATAGGGAAACAATGAAAAGGTTTTCTAAGTGTTGTGACCATTGCTTCGATCGAGCCATGGTGTCATTGAGGTAAACCAAGATGATGTGGAGTAAGTCATGAAACACACAAGACATGGTGTGTTGAAATGTGGATCCCACATTCTTGAATCTAAAGGGCATGACTCAATATGCAAAATTCCTCCAAGGGGTTGTAAAGGTTGTATTGCACTAATGTTGTTCACAAATCATGATCTTATTGTAGCTAAAGAACCCATCCTTAAATGAGAGAACCTCATGGTCAACACATTCATCAATCACTTGGTTGATGAAGGAGGTAGGGAAGTTGTCTCTGGGACAAGGTCAATTAAGATCATGGAAGTCAATGCTGACATGAATGGTGCCTTGCTTTTTATTAAAATGGATGGGATTAGATACCCATGAAGTGTAGGTAATCAGAGAGATAAACTCTGTTATGCAAATTTTATTGATTTATGCCTTAATGGCTATGGATTTAGCAAGATGAATAGGTCATTATTTGTGTTGAATGGGTGATGTGTTCGACCATGTGTTGATATGATTCTCAACAATGTTAGGATCGATATCGAGCATTTCTAAATATGACCAAGTGAAAATGTCACAAAACTCATGTAAGAGTGCTTTGTAAGCCGAAACCTCTTCTAGATAATAGGCGACTCCAAGTAGTATATTTTTTTATAACACTAGTTGTAACCAAAATATCTGCCTCAATGGTTGGTGAAATGTTGGCCATATTTCCTTCTTGAAGGTATCTGGGGTAGGAATGGGATTTGTGAAGCAATCTACGTATCTTTGGGGGATAAAATCCTTATCCTCAATGATATATTGGTCAGAATGGGTGAAATCCTCCTAAGGTAGGAAGTATGAACTATGATGTAGGTCATCTCAGGGATACCTATGAGTGATCATGGCTTCTAGAGTTCCTTCATTGGAGTGGAAGACATGAGGAATATATGCAAGGGGAACATGGCATATCATTATGGTAGTTGACAAGATGGGAGTTTCAGTGTTACGACCAATGTTGACTCATGTGTGATGGGTAACTTACATAAGCAAAGACCACGAAAGTGTAAATGGTATAAAAGAGTGAGACTCCATCAATTGCATGGTTAATGGCACACCACAAGGTGGTATAAAAGAGTATAAATGAGTGATGGATTATGGTTAATGGATTATGGTCAATGGATTATGTTTAATGGTATCATAAAAGAGTGATGGATTATGGTTAATGGTATAAACAACTGATGGATTATGCATGGTATCTATGTGGGGTGTAGTCAACACTTGTCGACTAATATAAACTTAGTGAATGGTTAGCATAGGCTATTACAAAATAGTAGTAAGAGTCCAAAACTAGGGAAGCTATAGGTAATGCTCAGTATAATGGCCAAATGT
>JASDQU010815854.1:4023-40431 GCA_032191745.1 Picea mariana
TATTGATTTTGACCACTTAAGGTCTCAAGACTAGATACTGTTATGAGGAACATGGAGATATCTATTCCCATAACCAAATATAGCTTATAGTCAATACTAAAATTTGACGGTAAGATATTTAACCATGTCGCAATCAAAACATTCAATACTCACTAAATGAAAAAACCCAATTTTTCTGAGCTTCTAAAGTATTTGTAAAATTTATTAAAAAGGAAATTCATATTTATATTACTAAATAACCTACAATTGAAGAGTCCCATATAGAAGGGAATGCTTATTACAAACTTATACTCATATAATAAAAATAAGTCATTAATACTATATTACCATGTAAGTTGTTCATTGTTTGGTTGAACCAATAATTTAAATATTTTAGTTTGTCTTTGTCTTATGAGTTTATGCCAAACTTGTTAAATAAATGAAATTATTTAAACCAAAAGAAGTCTTAATACTCAAAAATTTAAAACTCAAATACAATATAAGTATTCACTTATATCTAATTATGCCTTAAAAATCCAATGCCCAAATTCACCATTTTAATGTGTTGACCTCTATATAATCACTTAGAATGAAAATTAATTATCCTTAAAATCCCATAGACCAATCAATAATAAACCTTATGCATGTCAACTAAATAAGTACACTCTTTAAACATTTTAACTTGTAAATTATGATCAATAAAACGAGGGTATAAATATTAACTAAGAATCAATGCCCAAGATAACACTTCATCATTGAAGGATTTTTCCAATTATTTAAGAAGGATCCATAGATTTGATACAAGGTCATGCGCATTCTAAGGTGTGGTTGAGTGCAACTTTAATTCATTATTCGGATGTGAATTAGGTATGTGAGTCAATCATTTTCAACATCCTCTCCGTTCGACACCCAAACAAAACCTTATGTTCTCATTCCGAGTAATTAATACTAAATGGAATTAAGTAGCTTAGATTAGGAATCAATAAATTATGAGCGGTTGATTCTAGAGTATCCTTAATGAAGGTGAGATTAGTTATAATATCTGTGATAGGTTAAGGTAATTAACACACCATTGTTAAATCGACAAATCGATAGCTCTAATCCATAAAGACACGTGTTCTACTTGATCAAGCAATAGAGTAGACACAGTAGCACTCTAGTTCAAGAGTTAAGCTCACTAATATCTTAATTAGAAAAACACCTGACCAAAATAGCGCACACAACATCAAGGGTAAACACTCGAATTGAGGTATAACAATACTTGGTGCAACGGTAAATGAAATGATAACAAGACAATAACTCAACGATAAAATAATCTAAAGAAAATATGAGGAATCCAAGTAGCTTCATTCCTCATTCATACTGAATACTCCAAGAATTAAACAAGACAATAATGATTAAAAATGAATCTTTAGCTTTTAGATTATACGAAAAATAATGATGAAAAGAGGTATGTCAAGAATTAAAAATGGAAGGAACGATGTAATCAATTTACATCTATTGTAGTTGAACTGTCAGTATGAAATTCAATCCCCTTTGAGGCGATTGATGAGGAAGGATCTTTAAATGAATAATCATATTTAAATCATACATAAAAGCTTGGTGCAAAGATGATTTAACACTTCATTGGAAATATTAAAAATATTCGTGCAATAATTATCAACGATATCAATAGGTTCAAGAGTTTGACAATTTAAGTAAGGATTGAAATTAAGCGATCGTTAGATACAAGATAGAAAATCCAAAATTCAAATGATTTTATCAAAAAAATATTCGTCACTGTAAACAAAAGATAGAAGGGTCTGTCATCGTCCTCTATTCATAAGGAGGATGGAGAACTCGATCAACATCCAAAAAGTGAGTACCAACTGATAAATACTTCATGATCGACCATTTTAGAACCTGATTGAAGCATTAAGAAGGACGATTTATTCCAGCCAAGACAGTTTCATCATAAGCTTAAATTATTAATAATCACATGGATCAAATTTGACTGGACTTCGACATAAGATTACAACTTATATGTAAGTGTGTTTTGTATTATTACAAATGACAACTACAGTTTTGTCGAATATTTAATCATAACCTGTATTAATTGTTGTATTATAAATCCGTTAAGAGAGTTTTTATCCTTGTCATTCCAATGATTATATAAGAGGAAAAAAAAGAACTTGATACAAGAAATTCGAAGGTGCGAAAATTCCTTCGATAATACTTAATCATAGATCACATATAGTTCAACCTTGGATCAATATCTTATATGAATAGTAAGACATCTCTATCCACCCAAAATTGAATGTAGAGAAATAAGATTGTTATGCTCAATGTCATAACATTGTTCTTGCATTTCTTCACTGTTGGGCCTTTTTATACATCGAGGGGATTTCCATTTCAATCCTCTTCCACACCAAGGAAGTAAAGTTTAAATTTGTTCCAAGATCTAATTTAACCATGAACAATGAGGAATTCAATTAGTTAAGCACAATATTTATCAAGACTTCGTATATATATAAATTTGATGTTTGCTCTAATTAGTGTGTAAATTATACACAGTTCATTCCAATTTCTAGTTGTGATGATCATGAATCCAGAAAATCACGAATTATAGTTTATGTAGAAATATGCATAGAATCCAAAATAATCACCAAATAAATTCAACTCGTTACAATATACATCCACATACAAATATTACATAATTTAGGTAATATGTCAATCGATCCAGTGTAAAGCCATTACAATTTAGTCTGAATAATTTCAATAGCTTAACAATTAATTAATTGTATGTACCGTACTAACCATAACATAATTGCTATTGTTGAGCCTCGATATGAATCCTTCAGAGTAATACTTTCCTTTTCCTTGTTTGCAAAATCTCAAACTTCACTGGTACCTCCCAACCAATGTTAGGGGTACTCTTCTTCTTCCTTAGTCCCTCGAACCGCAAAGGGGCCACCACAAGAAACCCACAAACAAAAGCTCCAAGGCTTGCCTCACAAGGAATATCTTCCACTCTTTCTACAAGCTTGGTATCCTAACTATCACAAGTAAAACACAGTCCAAATTTTTGCAACATAACATTACCAAGAATGAGTGAGATCATTTTCCCTTCTACCTCATTTTTTTATAGAAAAATCCCCCAATGACACATGTCCTCATGCACAATTAATTATATTTTTAATTAATTTAATTAGGATTATTCACCCACACACTTGGCATACTCTCCCCAAGTTTCACAAGTAATTACCATTTTTGTTCTATTTAAAAAACATGTTTCCCTCACATTCCCCAATGTGTTCCTATTTTCGCTCTTAGTTGTGCCTTTGATCCCTAAATTCTCATTTAATGAATGGCTCCTAGCTAGATCTTAGTTGGAGTTTGATTATGAGTCTTCTTTTAGTTAGACTAGTGGTAGGCTGACTCAAGATTATTTTCCATGTGTATACATATTCTCTCATATTATTATTTCTTTTGTTTTAAAAATCCATTTTTTTAATTTCAAGCACACATGCACATTTTATCCAACCCTTTAAATTTTATTCCTCTTTTTCGTAGAGTTTGATTATATTCTCAAATATTTTAACTTATGTCATAATTCATTTAGTCCTTTATTTAAATTTAGACTTAGAATTAGTCTTAGACTTAGGCTTAGAATTATAATTAATAATTTACTGTTTAATTAATTATTTTATTCTAACAAGGTCTAATCATTTCAATATTTTCTAGGCCACCTAGATTTATTGACTCAAGTTTTAAATTTCGGGACATGCCCTTCAAGACACACCTTCGTGCTCCAAGGGTGCCACTTGCCTTAAACTAGTTTTGGAAGTTTGTTCGACCCTTGGAGTCAACACTCCACTTAGTTGACCTTGTAAGAGACTAAAGGTTTCTAAGGAATAAGGAATCTGCCTTATTGTGTGCCCCTCAGAAATATTCATGGACGTCTGTCTGAGTTCTCCCTCATGACATCGTGGACCTATTGAACTAGGTAATCATTAACCTACCGTTCAGACCACGACGAGAGTGCTAGTAGGTTGTGATAGGGACGTTTCCACACCTCTCCCTCGAATGTATGGTTTCTTTGCATGTCCCCTTTACTCCTTATGTGAGTTGGATTATCAAGCGTCGTCAATCCTACATCCACTGATAAAAAGAGTGTTAATAATCCATATACATAAATCATACTGAAATAAATCATATGTCACATGTGCATAAAATGAAATACTCAAAAAATACAATCCACTCCTGACTCAATATGGAGTCCAAGGAAGTTAATTGATGCCATCAACATCCATAACTTGTCATGTGTCCTGGACACTCATGCAAACTCGTCAATAGCATCTACCAATACATATACATCAAAATAACAATAAGTCACAACACATCATCATCATCATATATAACCCATAATCAAAACGAAATCATAATGTACCATAACCGGTTCACTTTCACGCAAGTGTCCTCAAAGAATATGCCAATAAAAGTAGGCTCAGTAGAACAAGATGTTACAACAAATGCCTCAAACAAGTCCTAACAAGTATGCTAATGATAAACAACAAGTGTACCAACACTATATCTCTGTAGATCTTCCCTATGCAACATATATCATCTAGCCAATGATGTCCCAAGGGAATCTACTCAACCTCATATGTCCATACCTCAAGCTATCACAAATATCCAATCATATAGCATACCTTTTGAACATGTAGATATATCTATTGTACCTGATCACTATAGAACTTCCTGGAGACTCTGCTTAGCCCCTGCAACTTGAACCACACCTCAACTTCACTTCTGGTAGTGCCTCACATGATGTAGGTGAGATGTCCAGCGGGGCCTCATATGAGAGGCTCTACTTGACCCACTAGGGTGCCTCGCAGGACGTCTACTGGGTGACCCATGGGGATGACCCTAATTAGGGTTTTTCACAATTTCTTCACACTTCACTACAACCACAAAACTTTTTTCATCACTCTTTCTTTGCTTTGTCAGATTTTCACAATTGTAGATGTATCAATGAGTACTTGCAATAAACCTTTCACAATAATATATATTAAATGTGCTCAATAGGTGCTAATAAGATACCCTTACTCTCTTATTTATACTCTCCAAGTAGCTTCCTCTAGGGGTTATGTTAGGAGGCCTCTTAGACCCTTGTAATAGTCATCATGCTTTAATACATAAGTAAATATAGAAATACATATGTAATAAGGATAAATAACTAAGTACGTACAATAATGTAACATAAAGCATATTAAGGAATGATTAGTTGTGGATTGGTTTACCTTCCCAATTAATCTCTTGTATTTTATGAGTATGTGTGTTATTCTTATAATGTAGCCTCTCTGTGAATGTCGTTGTAATCCATAAGATTACGACATTGAAGTGGTTGCCTTCTTCATCCAACTAGGTGACTGCAACAACAAATGGGGGTGGTATGAACCTGATGGAGGGATAAGAGGATCGATTGTTCCTTGTAAATGATTATGGATGATGTTCACTTGTTTATTTCTTATTGATTGAAGATGTTCACAGAACATGGAACCCATTATTGTTCTGATGAAGAGTCATTCTTGTAATGATGCCTGAACTTGCAAAAGAATCGATGAAAAAAATATACAAATATATCTTCACCGATGTTGTTCACATGAAAATAAGCCTTGTTCACATGAAAATAAGCCTGCATAAAAGAAAAATTCAAATTTTATGAGAGAAGAAATCTGCAAAAGAAGAAAAGAAAAATGAATAGGTTGCAATTTGATACGGCGAAAATGATCGATGCTTGCGTAATGTTGATGCTGTGCAAAAATGATTTTTGTTGCTCATTGGACATTTCCAGTGGATGATGGTGAAAGATCTTGTTGGTCGTTGCTACTGGATGCTGGTGAATGCTCGTTGATTACCAATGGAAAATGCTAATTGTTGACACGAAGTTTAATCTTTCCTCTCTAAACCTGAAACTCCATTATTTTCTAGTTATGGAGCCGCCCTTAGTTCTAAAAAGGAATTAAAAGTCTTTCGAAATTTTCAGGTTTTGGGGTTCGGCTATTCACGAAGTATGATTTTCAATTAACAACTCTAGAGTCCCGGTACCGAAATCCTGAAAAGGATTTATTTTAAAAATAAATAAAAAAGAAAAAGAATGTTATAAAATCCTGACGCGCTTTCACAAAGTATCCTTTAATCACGTTTAATTAAACTCTTAAACATAATCAACAGATCATTAATCAGTCGCGATTCGGGTTTCCTTGTATCAAAGTTCTATCAAATTCTTGACACTCGAAGCCCCGATTCTCGAATTCCCATAAAGTAGAAATTAATCACTAATCTCGATTAATTAAAGGATTAATACAAGTGATTAGCACCTTAATTAATCCCATCACAATTTCGCGATTCAGGGTTTGCTTATGACATACCTCTTGGGGACACGATCCTCGAAATTCTGAAATGCTAAATCATGGAAGTCTTTTAAAATCCAAAAACTAGATTAATTTAGTTATAAACAGGATTAATGATAATTAAAACAATTTTTCGTGTTTCGCTTTTTGGGAATTGTTGAAAGAATTCCTTTCAAAACTCCATGTTTTGAAATTGTCGATATGCGACAGTATCTATAATGGACAAATGGAGATATTTCTGACAGAAATGCGTATCTCCAGGCGTATCTTCCCCATTAAAACATTAAATTCTTATTGCCTGCGTCAGTACGCTCATTGTAATATGAGTTAAAGGTTAATAAAGGTTCTGTGTTTCGAATTTCATTCTTATTTTTCACAATCAGGAGTGAGTTGCATTTAGCCAAGCTTATACATTTTTCCTCTGCAAATAGGTTTTCGTTCTAGCGCGAACATTATGGCACCTAGAAAGGGACCTAAGAAAAGTGAAGAAGCATCTGAAAGCTCAAGCCTAGAGGGAGATGTCATATCTGATACTACACCGCATGCCATTGATTCAATCAAATCCTGGAGGCAAATTTTTGAAACCTTGGACTATGAAATCAAGAATTTCCCCCATGATTCTGATAACAAAATACGAGACATAACAGAGTCTAAGCTTCACAAAGTAGCCACATGCCCACGAATCATGTCATACAATGATATGATCCGTTGGGCTTTAGAGAGAACAGACGTACAAAAGAGGATCATTTTAGACAGCCAAGGGGTCGTCGTCGGCTCTTTCATACCGGAGCATATACAAGTAATGTACAAATTGTCTCCCAATTCTAAATATATTTATAATAAAGAATTCGTAAGTGAATTTCAAAGGAAAGAATGCATAGAGGTAGATCAAACATACCCTGGCATAATCAAAGACTGGTGGGGACACCCAACAAAATTCAGGGCTGATACCCATGGTGTTTATGCCACAGCCCCATTAAATGAGTACATGATCAATGTAGCTCTAATGCTATGTAGACTCTTCGGGAAGAAAAGTCCTACCCATTTACCTACAGAATGGGTTCCCCTTTTACATGAAGCAGTCGAAGGCTACAGTTTCAGTTGGAACAAGATTCTATCAGATAACCTGGCTAAGGAGGTTATAGAGTATCAAACCACGAGATCCAAAGGATGACCAATAGCCTTTTACATGTCCACATACATTATGGATGCTATATGTTTCATGAATCCATTCCCCTTGATGAATTGGAGTTGGAACCCAACCTGCACTGAACCCATTCATGACTATCACTCTAAGTTGTGGGAAGAAAATGCTAAAGATTCGTTTTACGAAATCTATCATTTCGTAGTGATACCGGTGTATCAGATATTGTATGGTTGTACACCCCCTTGCATTTCAGAGACAGTCATAGGAAACCTCAAGGCAGTTGTCGATTGGTTTATTGAGGAAAATTTCTCCTATATCAGGGTTTTTGGATGCTCAATTCCTCCTCAAGCACTTCCGAAATTCCTTCCTGACAGACTGGTGTGCAGGGAGGTATCCTATCAGATAGTAACGGGCAACATTAGGATCGAACTGAAGACAACCCAGAATAAATTCTGGCCACTCTTCCTTGTACAGATTAGGAAGTTTTCACTACTCAACTTGGGTCATTCCAAGGTTGAAGCTACAACACTAGAAGAGGTCAAGTTGGTAGATCTCGAACACAAGAAACATGACCCTTATCAAATAGTGGGAAGTCACATGGTTCACTGCAGCATGAAAGTGTATGAACATGAAAAATCTCCTTGCGATGACATGTTCAAAGGATCCAGAACCTATGAGGGGGTATTAGACAGGGTACAGGCATTATCACCCAACTTGCAGACCAGTTTTTTGACCTTCCAGAGACACATGCGAAGTGGTTTACCAAATGTATTGCAGGGAGAATCAACAACCCCTCCTCCAACACAAGAAAATACTCCCTCGGGTTTCAGACAAGAGCTGTAGGATAAAGCAAATACGGAGGAAAATCCAGAGGAGATTGAAACGTCTTCACAAAAAGCAAAAGTTCCATAGGCAGAGAACCCAGGATCCGAAACAGAAAAAAGGTCCGAGACACCTCCCGAGTCTAGTAAATGGATTCCCCTTTCATCATCAAATATTCATACTGATATCCCCAAAACAACAGGGGAAACAAAATCTACAGAGCCGGGTAGTCCCATTGCTTCCTTGACTCCTTTACAGTCCACTTTTGGGCTCCCCCATATGGGAGTCATATATTCTAGTGACCTTACTCCTATCTCTAGAGATGAGATACCTTCCTCTGATTTCTTTTTTAGTAAAAAGAGGAAGGCTGTGTTGAAGCAGGAGATGCATAAGAGATAAGGTGATATGGTAAAGAATCACAGGGTATTGATAGATGGGTAGAACTTGGAGGCAGAAGACTTTGCTACAGAGGTAGCGGGCTCCATGGGAGCTTTGGCGACAACCAATCTATTCACTGTTGACAGTATGAGGACAAGGTTGAAACAGAGTAATAACATGATAGTTCAGTTCAAAACCAATTAAAAAATACCGAGAAAAATATCAGAGAAGAAATAAATAAAGGTCTGGAGCAAGCCACAACTGTTGACAAGCAGGAAATCCAATTGCTTAAGTCTAGTCTAGACGAGATAAACAAGAAGGCGGAGACGAGACAAATGTAGGTTATCCAGCAAGAAGAACTAGTAAGGAAACTATAGGCTAAATTGGATTTGACAGAAGGCCAGGTTATAGATTTGAAAGTTTTTCAGATCCATTCACTAGAGGTGCATACGAAGATAGAAGCTGAGCAACAAAAATTGATCTCCAAAGTAGAGATTATTCAGAATTATTTTCAAGAAGTAAGTAAATCCTTTGATAACATTGTTTTGAAGGGAAAAGAAGCTAAAGCAACAAGGGCTACTTTTCAGAAAGCATTTGTATGTTCAGGAAATGAAGAGATATCGAAAACTCCAAAGGTATCTGTCACAAAGCAGATCAGAGGCGATATCATGCTCAAATTATGGGAAACCAACATAGCCGAAAACAAGAGAATAGCCAAAGAAATCAAAGATGATTGCGAAGAAATCTTTGGTTTGTTAGACAAGCGATCATTAGGTATTGGAAGAGACAATTACACTGGGCTACTAGGAAAGATAAACATTGTAAGACATCAGTTTAACTTCAAAGAGAGCTTGAAGGAGATTCAGATGGAAATTTCACAACTAAAGGAAATTGATGTTACCCTAATAGACAGGTGGCTAGTGCATCCAAACTTAAAATTGAAATCAATTAAGTTTGCTGATAAAGGGTTTAAAAACTGGCTTCCAAAAATTCAGAGAAAGTTTTATCTATTCAAAGCGAAGAATCTTCCAGTGCCTCCTAGAAGTTTTGTGTACTTTCTAGAAAAATGTGTCGAATGTATTGGATCAAAAGAAGGAGATGATTCAATAAAACAATGAAGTATAATTTTGAAAGCTTGTATTATCTAGATGATAGAAAAAATAAAAGACAACCATGTAAACGGTTGAGGTTTGCATTTTTGTAACCATTAGCCCCTAGGAGTTAGGAAATTGCCAACTGTCAAGAATTGACAACTTTGTATAAATACAATTTCATAATACTAAGAAAAGGATTTTTCTGTGCGGATTGTAAGCAAGAAATTAGATTTTCATTTGTCAGAATTAATACGAATGCATATTGAAGATTCCAGATCTTGTCGACTTTGAGTTATGTGCTCCTCTATTGTTTCATGTTTTTCATATATATCTTTGATGAATGCTTAGATGCAATTTAGTACAACCCCTACTGTGGTGATTAATTATTTTAGTCATCTAATTGTTTACATTTTATCCTCTGTATCGGCTATCAATAGGTACAAGACCTGTGAACGTCTTAGGTTTCAATATCATATGCTTCATCAAATTATTCCTGTCTATTTTCTTCTTATTTCACAAAGTGAGATTCCTCTTTAATTGATGCCTCACATTGTTCAACAACTCTATGTTTTTCTTTCATTTCATGCATATTTTCTCTTTCAAATATAACTCAGATACATGAAACAACCTTTAATTTTTCTATACGATTAATTCAACTTTTTGATGTTCTTCTTACATATTTCAAAACATAAATAGAAAACTTTGAAAACAAAGAAATTGATCTTTTAAAACTTTATCCCTCATGACTGTACTCGTTACGAGACATACCAATATAGATCCCGACCTATCAGATCAAACAAGCATTTATTTAAACTGATATAACACCATCTTACAGACAACCAGCAGCCAGTTTGAGTTGGAACATTCATGGGCAACAATTGAGAGAGATATTAGCATCCAGGAACACTGGGAAGCTCGTCAGAGATAGTTAAGAAACCAACCATAGCTTACCCCTTATAAAACCAACACTTTTTATCCCTTAACTCTCTCTATATTTTTTGGATGCCTTGATGGTATAATTTAAAGCCTTCAAGTATAAACTCAGGAACAACAATAATGAATTGATTGTTGATCGTGGATGTTTTGAAGACTTGTGGCGACGTCTGTCGAAATTCCCTATTGTGGAAGAATTTCATGTGGAGAATCAACCACATCATCGATGAGATTCAATGGAATTCCTCCTTACGGATCTTGCATACTGCAAAAATAAAGAAATAATTATGTCATGTCAACTGGTCATCCAGGCCTCAAAGACTCAAAATTCGACTGGTGTCTTGGAGACATCGACTTGAAGATATAAATTTGACATAAAATTTGGCATTAACTTCAAACTGGTGGTGTGACAATATTGCCTCATTTTTTTTTCTTAAGTCTTACATGAAGAACAAGTTTAATAGTTGAGTCGAATCATTGACTTGAGATGAGTCAATTCGATTGGAATCATAGTGGATTTTGGATTGAGTCGAGTCTGCAATTTAAATAGTCAAAAAACAAATAAGTCGAATCTGCAATTTAGTCGAAAAGCAAAGCAAAATATATATGTTGTTGATTGAGTCGATGGCACTTAATTAAGTCAATATTTATGGAATTTTAAAATAAAGGAGGGGGTTAAACATGCTTCTTCTTGGAATTTAGGCGATCCACTCCACCATTCTAATATGATTCGGTCTTCATCCGAGAAGATTGGTCTCTCATCGACATCAATCGATACCTAATTGATGGCATGAAGTCAAGTCTTGTAGAGAATTGAAGCAACATAACTATATAGCGACTTGACACGGATATGGAACATATGAGTATGAATTGAGATTTTTGCAGAAGTAGATGATGAGCAATAGAGAAAATGACTAAGCACTTGAATAAAATATTGTGCATTGACAAAGGAAATTTTTGCAGCAGCTAAGTAAGCAGAGTACTGAAAGAAAGTATTCATGATGAGCATTGGTCAAAGGCATTCAAGAGAGACGTCTTACACACACATGAAGCACTTCAAGAAAATATGATGAAAAGAACACTAAATTGATTGATCCCATGAGAACAAGAGTTGCAGAATAGTTTTTGGTTCGTGAAAACAAAAGAATGGTATGAGTGGTAGATGTCACAGACCCTCACCAATCCCCTATAATCAATCCTCCGAGAGAAATAGACTAACAGAGCGTGCGAGCAGTCTAGGTCTGAAGTGAGTGACTAACTTGGCAATAACAACAGTCAGGGTGACTCTTGATGAGGAATGTAGAACATGGAGATCGAGGAGACAAGACATGTAATATATAGTCACTTAGATACAGTAGAGACTAATCACAGTAAACTGTGTATATGTATATCACCCTATCCATCTGGAGGTTGTTGCAACTGAGTTACCTATGCAGACCAATATGCATGGGTGATACAGAATGAGGATATTTTTGTACCAGTAGAGACCCACAACATTGGTGCACGCTTGATAAAGACTATAAAGGAATTGCATGTGGGGGAGATGTTAGGAGGCCTCTTAGGCCCTTGTAATAGTCATCATTCTTTAATAGATAAGTAAATATAGGAATACATATGTAATAAGGATAAATAAGTGAGTAAGTACAATAATGTAACATAAAGGATCTTAAGCAATGATTAGTTGGAGTGAGTAAAACCGCTCCAACCATCTCTCATATGTATTTATGCTCATAATAAGGAATAGACGGTGGATTGTCTTACATTCCCAATTACTCAATATTTGACATCAATCTCTAAGGGTTGAAATCAATATAGAATATCACTCTCCAAGGTTTGACATAAATGAAAACCAACTATCCAAACCATATGTCCATCAATCTAAACCAACTGTGTGACAGAAGAAAATCAGTCTTATGGTACAAGTATTTCAGAATAACAACCTTGGAAACTTCATTCTTGAAGGAGCCAAGAAGAAGAAGGATGAATATCATGCTCCTAAGAAAGGTAATCATCATGTTTTGGTTGCAATTAATTCCTCATCTAATTCATGGATTATAGATTCTAGTGCATCACAACATATGGCAGCCAAAGAGGAAGTTTCTAATTATTTTAGTTCATGCTCAAGACCCCCTATTCTCATGGGGGATGATACTCCAGTAGTGGTAGCACGAGAGGGAAGAGTGGAAATACCTAATGAAATTTTTGATCATGTTTTACATGTTCCAAATCTTTCTATAAATCTGCTCTCAGTTTATCAAATCACTCAAACAGGTAAAAAGGTTGAATTTACATCAGATTCAATTTATGTACTTGACATGCATGACAATTCCATTATTGCAATTGGTGAGGTAGATCACAAATCAAGGTTGTATAAATTCACTAATTTTTCTGACCATGAATCATGTTTACTACTTGTTCATGCTGATGATATTAGTAGTGTATGTCATGAGAGATTTGGTCATTTAAACTTTAGGTACATGCAACAACTTCCAAGAAAGGAATGGTCAAAGGATTTCTAGACATTCACTTTTTTGAAAGGGTTTGTGAAGGATGCATTCTTGGAAAGCATCCTGAAGAGAAGTTTAAAAAAGGGAAGACAAGGAGAGCCTCCTCCTCCTTGGAGATTTTCCACAATGATCTCATGGGTGCATTTCCACATCCATCTATCATCAAAGCAAGGTATGTCCTTACATTTATTGATGATTACTCATATTATACTTGGGTTTATTTTCTCAGGAAAAAGTATGAATTTTTTGAGCATTTGAAAGACTTCAAAGCTCTAGTAGAGACACAAACTGGGAAGAAGATCAAGATCCTCCATACAGACAATGGGGGGGGGGAGTATATCAAAAAAATATTTTAGAATATTTGTCATGAGTTTGGTATCCAGTTGTAGCATAGAGTTCCATACACTTCACAACATAATGGAGTTTTTGAAAGGAAGAACAGATCTCTCGAGGAAATAACCAATTGCATGTTGCATGTGAGGTCTCTTCCTTCCAAGATTTGGGCTAAGGCACTTAAATGTACTTCTTACATAAAAAAAAATCTCCTCATCGATCTATTGAGAACATGATACCTTTTGAGGCTTGGAGAGGTCACAAACCAAATGTCACACACTTTTTCATATTTGGATCTTGTGCATGGGCCCATATTCCTTCTGAAAAGAGGAAAGCATTAGATCCACAGAGCACACCTTGCATATTTATGGGATATCTATATGATGTGAATGGGTACAGGTTGATTGATACTTCTACATACCGGCTCATCAGTGAGCACTGTATTCAGTTTGAGAAGAGTCCTTTGCATGCACCGCTAGTGAAACATGCAAATACTCTTGTGCTTCCATCAGTTCCAAAATCAGAGATGATGATTCCATACACTTAGATGCTACATATTCAGACTCAGAGGATTTTGTACATGGAGACGAGTTGGTAGTACAATGATATGACAAGCCAGCGCTGAAGCTTTAGGAGATGCCAAAGTGGACACAATCCATAGTTCAGGCAGCAGGAAACCTTGTAGGGGATCCATTGGATTTGAGGAGGAATCGATCTCAGCATGAGGAGCCTTCTCGTGTATTTTTAGATTTTGAACCAACGATTCCCATGCATTGATATATGGTTCAATATTCCGATATGTGTACCTACAGTGAGGCTGTGGGAAATCCATTATGGGAAGCAGCCATGAAGAAGGAGTATGACTCACTCCTAGAGAATCAGACTGTGGATCTGGTTCCACTTCCACTAGGGAGGAAACTTGTCATATGAAAATGGGTCTATATGACCAAGAGAGAAACATATGGTCAGGTGAGCAGGTACAAGGAAGGACTAGTTGCAAAAGGATTTCAACAGATTCATGGGATAGATTATGATGAGACCTTTTCTCTTGTAGAAAATATGGACTCCATTCACTTGGTTCTACAACAAACAAAGGATAGGAAGTTCACCAGATGCATGTGAAGAATGATTTTCTTCATGGTGATATTTCAGAGGAGATTTGCATGGAGCAGCTGGAGCAACCACCAGGGTTCATTCATAACTCATATTTAGTATACAGACTAAAGAAGTCACTGTATGGCCTCAAGCAGGAACTTAGAGAATGGTATGAAAAGATGGATTCTTATTTTCTTTCACATGATTTTGTTAGGTGTAAATATGATTGCAATGTTTACATTTTGAGGACTACTGACTCTTTGACAATTTGAGTGGTCTATGTTGATGATATTTTGATCATTGGTATCTCTGATTCAACCATTTATGTGGTCAAATATATTTTTCATGACAGGTTCTCTATGATAGACATGGGTCCACTTCATTTATTTCTTGGTCTTGAGATTAGTCAAGATGCTTTTGGCATCAAAATTTCTCAGGCTAAGTATGCTATGGATATTCTGGATAGATTCCAGTTGACAAACTGTAAGTCTGCACCTATACCCTTCTTATTTGGGATCATACTTGAGGATGGCGGGGATACACCATTAGTGGAAAACACTTTGTATTGATAGTTGGTGGGGAGTCTTCTGTATCTCACCCACACCCATCTGGATATATCATATGTAGTAGGAGAATTCTCTAGATACACACATGAGCCCCATGATCTACACTGAAAGACTGCCAAGCTCATCCTTAGATATGTTTAGGGCACTGTGAGTTATGGGATTCATTATGCAACTAGTTGTGCATTGGATCTCATAGTCTTCACAGATTCATATTGAGTTGGAAATGAAACAAATCACAAGTCCACTTTTGGGTACACTCTCAGTTTGGGGTCAGGCCCTATTTGTTGGTCAAGTAAGAAACACTCAACCATTTCTTTATCCTCCATAGAGCCTGAGTACAAAGAAGTAGTCAACTATTTCATTCATGAACTTTGGATTAAACACTTCCTTACCGAGCTTGGTATCTAGTTTCACTATTCGACTATCATATGGTGTGAAAAAAAAAGTACACTGATATTTTACAGAGATCCATTACAGTGGCAGTGAACCAAACACATTAAGGCCCACATGCACTTCATCAGAGATCTAGTACATGACATGATCATTGATATGCAATTATGTCCTTCCTTTGAAGAGACTGCCAACATCTTCACCAAGACCTTCACTGGGATGAAGTTTAAGACTTTGCGGGATTGTCTTGGAGTGAATAACATAGTTTCCTAATAGCTACCTTTCTTATTTTGATGCATTGTATTTTGAGGGGGGGTTTTGTTCCCACATAGTTTTCCCTCTTTCTTCATTTTTTATTCAATGTTCATTAGTTGCATTGTACATGAGTACCTAATATGGAATAACTGTCGAGGCTCATGTTTTATTACTCCATCTGATGTTCAGAGGGGGGTGTTGGAAATATTTCTATTTTTGACTCACTAGTTCAGTGGTAGTTAACTAGAGCTATTTCTATTTTAGGATTTATAGTTTAGACCATCACTATTATGCATTATTATGCATGTATTCCTAAGGAAAATCTCACTGCTTGTTGGATTTTCTTAGTTATGGAATGTTATTTCCTACATGAGTGCATATGACCCATTAATTGTATTCATATTGATTAGCTCATTGGAGTAGTGTGAATATAATTTCTCATTTTTCCATATTTATTCTCTCATCCTTTTTCTTGATAAGCTTTGTTTGTATTTTCTTTAGCTAGGTCTCTTGTGCAGGTTTCCATGAAACATTGACAACACCAACTTGAAGGAAGCACCCACTCCTTGAGTTTTTCATCACCTACTTGAAGGAGAAACCAATCCCATTGGAATATTTTAAATGCTTATACAAGATCAAATCAACCTTCAAAGACAATCCCAAAATCACTTCTTAAATCTACATACAAAATGGCTCATAATTGTACCTAAAATATGCAAACTTGTATAATTCAGAATGAGATAAATTTTCCATTTATGATTCTGAAAATTGGACCTCAAATATTAAGATCTATTATCCTTTTAATGCAACAAGTGGAATTCAATTTGAACCTACCAAGCTTCACATATAACCGTTTTATCTTGAAAACTTGTTTGGGACTAGTTTATGCATTAGTCACAAACCCTAACTTACAACAAGTATAACTCTGTACCTATAATGAATCATGATCTACAACTTGTAACCAATATTATTTGATATCTTCTATGAAATTCCTCCAAGTTTCGCTCCTTTAATCATCTATAAAAAAAAATTATAGCAAAAATGTCAAGATTACTCTTTTTGAAGAAGAAAACCCTATTTTTAAAAACCTCAACTTCCACTGAGTATAACTCCAAACCTGTAATGATTCAAGACCTGAAATACATACCCAATATTCTTTGTTATCTCTTCTGAAACACCTCCAAGTTTCACTATCTGAATTGTTCAATAAAAAAATTCATATCGAAAGTTCCAGGATGGCCTTCAAAGAAAAACCTTAGAACAAATCATCACAAGACTTCATATTCCCTTGGAATTTCTCCCTTCTTCATTTCACCTTCCCTTGGAAATTCACTCCTCTATGATGAAATTCCCTCCTCTAGGATAAAATTCTCTCCTCTTCCTTGGATAGGTCGAATTGGTGTGATCCAAATTCCAATTGAGGCTCCTCTTATTTATATGAGTCTTCTCCACATGAGGGGGTGCGACCAAGGGTCACAACTTTTGGGTCGCACATCTTCCTTAAGGATGGATGAACTTAGGGGATTATTTAACTTACTTTAGGGGATTCTTCTCTTGGACTTAGGGGCTTATTCACTTGGATTTAGGGCCTTCTTCACTTGGTTTTAGGGATTCTTCAAGGCTCCATTTCTGTACAACTCAAATTGGGCATGTGGAAACAACCACATGTTATCTCATCCCGTGAGGGCCATGATTAAAAGATACATCATAAGGGGGACACTTTGGAGTTATATACACTTATGTCAAGGCTCCTTTAAGGATATTTAAGGCTTCTTCAAGTGGACACATCATCATCACTTTTAAGGTATTATGGGATTTTCTTTAGGGCTTGTTCTAAGGTTGACATCAATGACAACCAATTTTCCAACAAAGATGATAAATATTAGAAAATGTCAAACCTTAATAAAGCTATTCCAATCATGATTTTTTTTCCACCAAAATTGTCTTTCTTTGTTAATATATTTTTTATGTTTGAAGAAAACAAGTGGGAAATGCAATCGTTTGTATAGTCTCTTTTACAACAACACCCTCTTGCTCTATTAATAACCATACAAAATTGGCTAGTTGTGCATCACAATAAGAATGAGTCAAATGTTGCATTAAATTGGACTCCTTAATGTCACCATTAACTTTAGCAATTTTATCTTTTTATTCCTTTCATCTAAACTTTTCCATAAGAATTCTATGACATTATTTCCAATATGAATTATATCAAACAAATGAACCACTTCTAAGTGCTCATAGTAAGGAAACTGATTGAATTAAATAGAGTTTCATTTCATACCATGAAAATATGTTAGACTGAGAGCATTTTGAATTTTCCATACATGTATTCTATCAAATTGAAATTATTTTTGACCTATTGTCTTGATGCCATACATAGTGATGTCAACCCATGAATTTAGAAGTCTATCAATAAGAGCCTCAAGATATACATCCATATATCCAACTTGGGGTTGAATCCATGAAGTTGGCTAACACTTTTTGGTAAGGGAGATTGTGAACAAAAAATGCCATACCCTTTATCAAGGTTATTATAAGCACTTGATCAATATATAAAGACCTTGAACAAGGGATTAAATAAGCTCTTGATTGAGGGTTATTGATGGAAACGATAAATTATCAATCGATGTGTTAGATTGGGGTAAGTAAACCCTTGATCGAGCTATAGAGCTCGATTGAGATCCCTTTTTAATTAATCATGAATGCCTTTAGCTTGATCAAGCTACTTTTATTAACCCACAAGGATCTTCGGTTGAGGTATTTTCAAAATACTTTTTAATCCCTTGATTGATCTTTGTAAAAATGGTTGATTGAGCTAAATTACTCGATTGAGGGTTTAAAATCCAAAAATCTAGTCCCCTTATTGTAGTATTTTCTACAACGACAACTTCCAGGGGGTGAAACCCCTTCATCTCTTTCACCTTAGGTTTTGGAGTTCATGATAATGGATTCATTAGTGAATCTTATATTCAACGACATATCATTTTCATAGTTTCAATTTTCTATTATATTTTTCATTTCTTTTCTTTTACAACTTATACTTAATTTTTTCCCATAGTTCCAAAGATACCCAAATAAATTAGTAGCATAAAAACTAAATGACCAAAAAACTATAAAAAAATATGTGGATCCCTATGGGTGTCGTCTTCAAATTTTTTTTGTTTTTTTTGTTTTTCAATTTATGTAAAAAATAGGGAAAATTCTGACACTAACAAAAAGGTGTATAAAAAGTGATTCAAATATTCATTAGTTAGATTAAAAAATAATAAAAAATATAATTTAAAAAAAAAATAGAGTGGGATATACTTTGTTCTCTGTATATCATGCTTGTATAATTTTTCTTGAAAATTATACATTGAGCATTGAATTAGTTGATGGGAACAAAAGTCACTTGTTAACTTTTCCAAAAATTTGCAGGTACAAAACATTTAATTAAATGCAAATTTAACCTTTTAAATGACATTAACATTTTTTGAAAAAATATCATTAGAAAGACAACAAAATTCCCTACAAATTGTTTTTTATTGCACATCAAAAGTCATCAGGCTTGTATGATTTTTGAGGGTTTCAATTTAAAAAATATGTAAAATGTCAAATTTTCATCAACACATTTCACTAAAAAGTGTTACCCATCTTCATGGATTCACCCTTGGTACTTACCTAGTTATTTGAAAACACAAATATTCAATTCCTTGTACATAAAAAATATGTAACATAAATAAAATGAATTGGTATGTTGTAAACATTTATGAATAATTAATTCCAACATTATATGATCCCTCTCTATTAACATCCAAGGAGGAAGGTTATTGTTTATAACAAAATTGGCCAAACTCAGTAAATGGATTTGAGTTATGCAAATGGATTGACACCATGAACTTCTATTAAAAGTATAACATTATAATATTCTTCTTTAAAAATAAACCATATTTCCTTGATGTCTCTAAATGTAGAACCATCTTCAAGCATTCACATAATACCATCTTCACTTCTTTTTTGTGCGTGATAATACATAAACTATGCTATGTTTTTGCACTTACACAATTATTGGAAACATGGAATTATGTGGATATGATGAAGAATCTTATGGGGGCACCTTATTTTTTATTTGATCAATTCAATATTTAATAATTCCACATTCAAGGCATTCCAACTTTGTTGCATGTTGTCCATAACATATAATATGATCATTAGGACATGCATCAATTGTTTTATACTCCATTCCTATAACTTTCATAAGGGCACACAATTCTCAATATTTGTGTGAGGTAAAGCATTGGAAGGTGGTAGGAGAATATGCCCCAACTGTGAATTTTCATGGAAACTTGTCACAAAGAACCAAGCTAGTAGAAAAATCACACAAAACTTGCAAGAGAGAAAAAAGAAAGAGAGACAAGCTTGAGAGAAAGAAAGAATTGTATTAAATAATGAGAGAATAGTAAAAATACATATGATATACTCTACATGAGAAAATGAATGTGCCATAGTAGTGATCTACAGAGATGTGATCACTCACTGACAAAATCTGGAGTGAATTTCCACCTAGTTCTAGTTAATTGTCCATGCAATCACTAGTTAACTAGTTAATTGCAAGTGGATTGAGGAGAGAATATTGCATGCACATGTGTAGAACCTTCCTAGTGATGATACTAAGGTAAGTGCACCCTCATGGTGATGATACCAAGGTGAGCATGCAACACTTGGTGATAAGACTGAGGTTGCCATGCAAGACTCCACTCCACTAGTCTAACTGAAGTACAACTGAGGAAAGAATGAATAGGATGTGGTACACTCATCTAGAGGAGAATATTCTAATCTAGGGGAGAATATATCTGACCAGAGGTGCCTAAACATAGACTAGTTAACCTAGGAAAATAAATACTAGGTGATTGTGTAATATCTCCAACACTCCCCTGAAGACTACTAGGGTGTAAATGATGAATGGGTCTTAGAAACCTAGGCCATGTTATGTACCCATTGTAAAATGAAACTAAGAATGAAACATTGAAAATAGAGGAAAGAGGGAAAACCTCATGGGAACCCCCCCTCTCAAAATGAAATGCATAAAAAATGAAGAAGGGGCAAAAGAAACTACTAAGCAAATGTGTCCTTCACTCCAAGACAATATCATAGGAAGTTGAACTTCTTCTTAGTAAATGTCTTGGTGAATATGTTTGTAGTCTGTTCAATGGATGGACAGTACTGCAAATCGATGATCGTGTCATGTACCAACACTCTGATGTAATGCATATGTATCTTGATGTGTTTGGTATGTTTTCGTTGCACTTGGTCTCTACAAAACTTGAGAGTACTCTAATTATCAAACCAAATGATAGTTGAACAATGGAAATGGATGCCAAGCTCAGTGAGGAAGTTTTGAATCCACAGTGTCTGAAAAGTGATGTTGATTGCTCCTTTGTACTCTACCTCTGATGATGATAAAACAATTGTTAATTTCTTTTTGCTTGACCAACATATGGAGCTGAATCCTAAACTAAGCATGTACTCAGAAGTGGACTTTCAATATGTTCTATCACCAAGCCAATTATAATTTATGAATCCCATGGGATCCAATGCACAACCTGATGCATAGTGGATCCCATAACTAGTGGTGCCATGAACATATTTGAAGATACACTTGGAAACCTTCTATTGTAGCCCATGTGGCTCTTGCATGTACCTGGAAATTGCCCCTACTACATATGAGAGATCTAACTGGGTGTGGGTGAGATATAAAAGGATCCCCACAAGTTTTCGATACAAGGTGTTGTCCACCAATGGTGTATCCATGCCATCCTCAAGATGTACCCCAGAAAAAAGGGTGTGGATGCCGACTTACAGTTGGTCATGTGTAATCTAACCAAGAGATCCATGGCATACTTAGTCTAAGATAGATTGATGCATGAAGCATGCTAATTGATATTGAGACCAAGGAAAGAGTGTAGTAGAACCATGTCCATCATAGAAAACCTGTCATGTAAAATTTCTTTGATTGCAACAATTGTTGAGGTTGAACTTCCTGTTATCAGGAGGTCATCAACATATAGAACTAATATTAACAAGGAGTTTGAGGTTCTCATCATGTAGACGTTTGAATTTGATTTACATCTAACAAAATGAGGAGAAAGAAAACAAGCATCCATCTTTGCATACCATGATCTAGGCATCTGCTTGAGGCCATAGAGTGACTTTTTAAGTCGACATGCCACATATGAGTTATGTATGAACCCCTGAGGCTATTCCATGTAAATATCCTTTGAGAGATCCCCATGAAGAAAATAATTCTTCATGTCCATTTGATGAAATTCCCACCCCATAGTTGTTGCAATGGTAAGGACCAATCGGATGGAGTCCATCTTTGATACTAGAGAAAAGGTCCCATCATAGTTTATCTTGTGGATCTGTTGAAAACCCTTGGAAACTAGTCTTTCCTTGTAACTACTCACATGTCCATCTGCTTCCTTCTTGGTCCTATAGACCCATATGCATCTGACAAGATTCTTTTCTAAAGGAAGTGGACCCAAATCCCATGTCTTATTCTCAAGGAGAGAGTTTTACTCCTCCTACATAGCAACTTCCCATAAGATATTTGTTGTAGCATTTGCATAGGTCTGAGGGTATAAAGCTAGAACCATGTAGCAATGCATGGACATCATTGGTTCGATAGCTATGAGTACATGAGGAGGCTCCTCAAACTGGGACCTTGTCCTCCTTTGATCCACTAGATCTCCCACAAGGTCACCTACTTCCTGTAGGGTAGCATGTTCCCAATTGGGCATCTATTGTGGCTCATCATCTACATGATCATCATCGACATGCTCATAATATTCTAAATCAAATTTAGAACTCAGATTTGAACCATGATATGAATGAGTGGACTCATAATATTTTATGTTTGGTGCAGGTGAAAGTATTAAGGTCTTTACATGTCGCTCCAATGGTGAATGCAAGGGAATTTCCTCAAACTAGACACCTTGATCAATAATGAGCTTGTTCGTTGATGGATCAATCAACCTGTAACCCTTTACACCATCAATATATTCCACAAAGATGCATGTGATGCTCCGAGGATATAATGATTTCCTCTTTCAGAGGCTATGTGGGTCCATGTGCATGATTTAAACATTCAAAAGCGGGTGGCTTCCAGTTTGTTTCTAGTCCATGTCTCAAAGGGAGTCTCACCCTTGACAGATCCGTGAGGAGATATTTTATGAATGTATTTATCACAATTAAGTTCTTCAAACCAAAGATTGGAAGGAAGATAACTTCCATGCAACATTCAAGTGGCCATCTCTTTGACGGTTTGATTCTTCCTCTCGGCTACTCTATTCTACTATGGAGTGCATGGTACTGTATGTTGCATTTGTATACCTGCCCATGAATAAAGATTATGGATATCTCAGTTCACATATTCCCCCCCATTTTCTATGTGGAGGATATTTATCTTCCTCTTGGAATGAGTCTTTACATGAGATTTGAAGTATTTGATATGCTCAAAAACTTCAGAATTCTTCTTGAGAAAATACACCCAAGTTTATTGTGAGAAATCATCAATAAATGTAGGCATGAACATCACCTTGTTGATGGGTGGATGTAGAAAGGGTCCCATGAGATCAATGTGGATGAGATCCAAAGGAGAGGAGTCCCTCCAGTCCTTCCCTTTCTCAAACTTCTCTTGAGGATGTTTGCCAAGAATGCATCCTTGACAAACTCCTTTGGAAGAGTTTATGTGGAGAAAGCATGTGACCAATTATAGTTGGCTGATTTGTTGCATGTATTTGAAGTTTAGATGAACAAATATATTGTTCCAGAGTCTACTATCATTATCATCATGTGTCAATAGTAAATCAAAATCATATTTAGCAATAAACTTATTGAATGCATACAAATGATACTAGTGATTTACCTCACCAACAACAATCATGGAGTTATCATGCATGCCATATATGGTTACATAATCATGTGTGAATTCCACCCTTTTTCCTATGCCAAAATGAGCTATCTGATAAACAAAGAGTAGATTCACATAGATTTTTGGAACATGCAAGATGTTCTCAAAACTTCCATATTGTATTTTTACTCTCCCTTGTCCAGTGACCTCTAATGGAGTATCATCACCCATGAGGATGGGAGGACCAGTGCATGTAGTAATAGAAGATAAAACATTTTCTGAGACATCCATATGATCAGATACACCCAAATCCAATATCCATGCATCTGGAGAAGAATGTATAGAAATTAACACATGAGAATTACCTCTTTTTCTAGCGGTTGGTCTCCTAGCTTTTTCTTGGCATTCTCGGAAATGCAGACCCCAAGATTGTTTTGTTGAAACACCTTTACCTTGAAATCCATTATATTTTTCATGTATGATGATTCAGGATGATAACTGTAGTTGCATTACTCACACTTTGACTTCCTTTTCTTTCCCTTTCCACCTATGGAGCCGAAGGAATCATCGAAGGGTTTGTAATTTCCTTCCTTCTTGTGTTCATAATGCACATTTATCTTTCCTTTATGCTTGTAATTTGGATTAAATGTGTTGCTACTCTCATGCACAACAAGTGCATGGGAATCAAAATCCTTTTTTGTCCCCATTTTGATGAGCTTATCTTTCTCATGCGTTAAAGACTTGATAAAATGATCCAATGTCAGCATTTTCCACGCTAATCTTGAAGTGAATCTCACTATATGGAATGTTGAGACAAACAAAACATACTCCAGACCAAGTTTTGGAAAAAAATAAAGGATCAATTGATTGTGTTGAGTTGATTTAACAATACCACATCCCTTTAGATGAAGAAGAAAGGACTTGAACTTTGTGAATAAGTCTTGGATGTTATCAAAGCTTCTTGGATCCAAGGAGTTAAACTCTTCATCGATCACGCGGCCTCTCATTTTGTCTTTTTTTCCAAAGAGATACTCCAATTTTGTCCAAATATCATCTGCAGTAGTACAAGATTCAATGTGAAACAATAGCTTGGGGGACATTGACATGTAGGTAAGGCCATAGGCCTCATCCATGTGGTTGAGATACCTATTTTTATTGATAGATGATGTTGGATTAACCTCTGTAGAAATTTTTATTTGGTACAAGCCTCTACATTTGAGGTGATGTAGAATTTTTAGTTTCCACTCGAAATAGTTATGTGGCATGAGAAGAATTGCCGATGAAAAATCCATTCTTTCTGACTGCATCTTCCTCCTAAACCTACAAATAAAATGGTTATGCACTTTCTCCTAGAAACAAAGCTATTATACCATGTGATTTTTTGTGGAAACTTGTCATAGAGAATCTACCTAGTAGAAAAATAACACAAATCTTGCGAGAGAGAAAAGATAAAGAGAGACAAGATTGAGAGAAAGAATGAATTGTATTAACTAATTATAGAATAGAAAAAATAAACATGATATACTCTACATGAGCAAACTAATGTTCCATAGTAGTGATCTAGAGAGATGTGGGAACTCAATGATAGAATCTAGAGTGTAATGTCACCTAGTCCTAGTTAATTGCCAATGTAGTCATCAATTATCTAGCTAATCACAAGTGGACTAAGGAGAGAATCTTGCATGCACATGTGTAGCGCTTTCCCGGTGATGATCCCAAGGAAAGTGCACCCTCATGGTGATGATACTGAGGTGAGCATACAACACTTGGTGATGATACTGAGGTTTCCATGCAAGACTCCACTCCACTAGTATAACTAAAGTACAACTGAGGAAAGATTGAAGAGGATGTGGCACCCTCATATAGGGGAGAATATCTCTGAACAGGGACACCCTCAACATAGACTAGTTAACCTAGGAAACATAATACTAGCCAAGTGTGTGATATCTCCAACACCAACAATCTAAAAGAAAAATTAAATTAATGTATTGAATAGTGAATATTACATCATATATATTACAATCACAAAAAATTTACAATTTTTTATTTATTTATACAACTAATTGTCTTGCATACCTTATGATGTGTGTCATATATGTGTTTGAAATACTATCCATTACCTTCAAGTTGATCGATAAAAAAATAACATAAATAATACTTGTATTTGAGTCTTTGTATAAGGGTTTTGTGCATTATCAATAAGAGGTACATCATGAATATCATCATATATATTGTCCACGAGTGCATTCTTATCCATGATAACAAAATTATTATGGATCAACCTATTTATCCCTTCATTCTCAATAATATTAGTATCATTTTCTTCCATGGGATCAACTTCAATTCCATCACCATCGCCATCTTTACTACAAATAATAGCATGAGGAATTTCAAGCATAGGCATTTTTTCCCTTTTTAATTACAAATAAATAAACATATTTTTTTTAAAATATTAAAACATTTGAAACTTAAAGGAAAAAAAGAGGAAGCATGTTTCCTCTATCTTACCAAGGGTTAATATTCAGTCCCCCTTTCCAACTGCCCATATTCTAAGCAATTTTTTCTAGTTATTGACTTGTTAAATCTTCTTCTCTTTATGCATTTTCACTTTGTGCAAGGGAAATAACATTTCCCATCACCAGTATCAACAAGTTTGGGATTATTCAAAGATGTTTTTTTATGATTTCTTATATGCGTAGAAAAATTGCATTCATCAAAATCAACATCCATTGTGAGATCTAAGGCTTCTTTGATTAATTCATCCATATAAGTCAATCGATTGCATGCACCAATGCTTGAGTTAGGGTTAACATTTTTTTCTATTTTAACAAAATATTCAACCCATTCATTAGTATAACTAGAATGCATTCAAATAATTTCACATATAGAGAATTCAAATTTCAAATGACACTTACAAATTTTAACGTGATAAAATTTTGAATATGGGGAAAATAATGAATCTAACAACATAGTAGAAGTAGCAAAATTTATCACCCATAATATGCCACCTAATCCTAACACTCCAAACAAAAAATATGGTTTCTTTCTTGCGACAATTTTTTAAAACATGAAAAAAACCTCTATTAGAAACGTAAAAAATACAAAATACTCATGGACATATTTTTTTCCACCAAAAACATCAATCAATCAAAGTTATCTATATATTGACTAAGTCAAATTTGATAGTCACACTAAAAGTTGATTATTCAATCCCTATAATGCCATATATTTGACACTCGTGTGCTAACATCAGTGAAGTGACATGTGCTGGGGAAAAGACAAAAAATGCTAAATTTTGTATCCTTTTACGATTTTCAACATTAAGATAATTTTTTTCAACAAATGTTGATTCAAATTTCATATTTTAGACCCAAATGTATAGTGTAAATCTTCCACTAAAACCTCTTCTACACCCCACTTTCTCTCTGATCAATTAGTTTTGTTGTGATGTATGCACTAACCATTTATTTTTATGAAAATTTTATGCAAAGTATGTGCGTTAACATTGTTAGAGGACTTTCCTAGAATAATAAAAGTATTGGTTATGCCACCATGAACATGTTTTGAATCCTTTTTGGATGTTTTAGCTTGATACTTATTACCATGTGATAACTGGGAATGGCTCTATTTCTATACTATATAAATATATTATTAGGAGAGGTGATCTCATTTCAATTAGGATAATAGGAGAAACTTATAACCATTCCCACAATGATCTAATTTAACATTATAACTCTTAACCGTATGATTTAAAACATTCAAAATCGAGGATCCAAATTATGTAATTTTCTTTTTAAATATTAAGTTGAAATATAACAATTTTAATTTTAAATAGTAAGTTCATAATTATTTTTGTCATATAAGAAATCAAGTATATCCCAAAACTTTAATAATAATTGTGCTAGGGTTTTCACAGAGCGAGAAAGGTTAAGAAAAAATGATGGTTCGCAGGGATCCAAAGAAACCCACCATCAAGAGAAATGATTCATCGTAGGTGGACCAAGAATCTCAGAAACAGAGTTGTGAAAAAACTATATGCGAGCTATTGGTGAGATTTGGACTGCACCCATCTCCGTATCCCGTGAAGAGCGAGTGGAATAAGAATCCCTTTAGAGTTTATGAAAATGGAATTTATGCTTTGTTTCACTTTGGGCATGCACGATCACTGGAACAGACCAAGAAACTACAATGCTCTCTTGTCATCGTCGATGCCTGCAATGAATCTTGGTGGGGATATTTCCCACTCTGTCTCAGCTCAGGGAAGACCTTTGGCCCTAGTATGCCTTGGTTATTCATCTAGGACAAAGTTTTTTATGACGCCCAGTCCTCACCAAGCTCCCTCCATCCATCGACATTTCAATATTTGGGAACGAAGGGCCTTCCCTCATCGCATTGTGGCTTGCTTTGAGACTGTTGCAGGATTTCCCCTTTTTGTGAAGACCATCGTCGGTTCTTATCTCTTCTTGCACGCTCATGATTCAGACTCTTTTTTTTATCTCAAATCCAAGATCCACCAGGTGACAAGTATTTCACATTACTTTCAATGACTCATCTTTGAAGGCGGACAACTTGTAGATGGCTCTCTGCTATGGGGTTATGGAATCTAAATAATGCAACCATTTCTCTCATTTATTGTTTGCATGGAGGAGCGCCATCCTCCACTCAACCAAGCTCTTACAAGCACATCGTGAAAATAGGGATTTCCGCTCCTTTGGGGTCCAAGGCTAAAACTTTTGAAGAAAAGGAGATTTCTAGATCTACCTTCATTGTGGAGAAATCCACAGGACCTCCAACAATAGAGGTCTAAGATCCCCATGTCTATGGATCTACATTTATCTACCAAAGAAAATCCCTCATCTGTCATTTCAACAGAATATGGCCCTTGACTTCTGCACTAAGAGAATGGGTAAATAATACTTGGTCATCAGGTCATGAGTTGTTATTTTTCTCCAAAGAGTTCTTCACTGTTAATTTTTCCATATATGCATACTGTCAACACGTGCTGGAGCAAGGTCCATGGTTCTGGGGAAGATCTGGTATTTCCATGCATAGATGGTTCCCTGATTTCAACCTGCTGGCTATGACTGCTATGACTACACTTGTCTGGGTAAGACTCCCCAATTTACCTTCTCATTTTTATACTCCATCTTTTTTACCTACCTTAGGAAATATGTTGGGTAGGTTTATCAATATTGACACAGAAAAGATATCGAAAGGCTTCGTCACCTTCACCCGCATATACATTGAAATTGACCTCAGTCAAGGGCTACCGAATATGATTCTTATAGATTGTATTGAGGATAATCCTTACACGCAGCTGGTCAATTATGAGAACATTTCCTTCAAGTGTCGCTCCTCTCAGCAAACAAGGCACCTTCAGGAAACTTGTCCTTTATCCCTAAGCCCATTCTCATCCCCTGGAGCATGAAAAAGGGATAATGGTTGGAAAGACCCTAAAAATCGCAAAAGTCGCTTGAAATATTCATCTGAAAACAAGAAACATCACAAAGACACCCCAACTCCTTTGCCTTCTACATCACCATCTATTGGGAGTAGGCCTATTTTGAGGAAAGACCTATTTTTGGAAGTAAAGACCTAATTTTGGAGAAGAACAACTAGCAGGAAAAGAAACATGCATGAGGAAAAGAAACATGCAAGAAGGGAAATCCATGTGCGAGGAGGCAGGAAAGCCTAACCATGTTAGGGTTAGGATTTTTGACAAAGGTTGTAATGGCTATAAGCGTGTAAAATAGTTTAAATAAGAACCTAGGAGCTCTAGGTTGGGGTTCTAGTTTTTTCGGTTCGGTTGGTGGTAGTTCAACTATTGTTGTAATAAAGCTGTAAAAGAGTCAATTAAGGTAGATTTTGAGGGTTAGATCATAGGTTGAGGAGCTTGGTGTGATCTAGTCCACCTCAAAGAGGTTCGTGAACCTCTTCATGATTGTATGATGTAAGATGTAATGCGTGCAGTGCCATATTTTGCAGCAAACTGAATAAAAGAGCAGAGAAGCCAAATCTTTGTGGATGTAGCCCAGGACGGGGTAAACCACGGTAAACTATGTTTTATATGTGATGGTTCATGCATGTTTACTTTCTGTCAATGGTTATTTTCTGAATGAATGATTTGCTAGATGTATTAGAATGCATGCATGAGGCTAAAGATGAATGAATCTTAGGAATACTTGAATGAATAAAAAATATTAATGCATGAAGAAGATAAAATACATTCCTAGATCCCCACTCATTCCTAGACTGGAAGCACTTGATCTTTGCAGTCACGCATAAATCTATCTCGGGAGAGACTGCACAGTGCACTCTGTGTGTTGTGTTTCCTTCTGGTTTACTAGGAGGGACAATAGTTTTAAAGGGTTTTTTTGGAAACCTGTTGAGATCTAAACCTGGGTCAAAGTGAGAAGTAGAAGTGAGAGATATAAACCAACAAATGGTTTTGCTACTGGTTGGAATTGTAGAGGATTGAGTGAACAAGATCCATGGAAGAACATGTTAAGAATGAAAATATAGAAGGGAATGTTAGGGCCATGGAATCCAACAAAGGAAAAGATTTAAAGATGGTTGAAAACAAAGAAAAATTGAGTTTGCATAGAAGGATACCAAAAACCCTAAGTTAACACCACACAAATATCTTGAAAAATACGTGTTTAGAGACTTGCATGAAGTATTTTTCTGTGATTTCCCGTATTTGTTGTAGGAGTGGATATTGAGGTTAAAATACAACCACCCAACAAATCGAATCAGAGAACTGGAGTGGAATCTTGTGGAGATCGCGTAGTTACAGAAAGTTAACAACAAATTTATGCACATAATATATTTCTGGTTAGAGAACATTGTTGCAAGGTTTATCTTCGAACTTGCAGTAGATACCGCGAAGTCTTATAGTGTAGCCACGAAATATTTTTTAAAAGGACCCAAAGGTAGGTATATCATATCATTGTATACTTCAATCAAGATTTTATTATATAACAATAGTGTGATGACCATGGAATGAGACAACTAAACTTCTTTGCGTTGCATGGGGGAAGAGGGGAAGCCTTGAAAAGAGGTGGAGAAATGGAGGAAGAAATGGATAAGGGAAAGAAGAAAGAGTTCGTGGACTCAATCATGATGGAGGAAGACCAGATAAAGCAAATAATGGCAACAAATGGAAAGACGTGTAGTGGAGTACCCTACAAATATAAGATGAATAACAAGAAGAGAGCCATAGTTGATAGAGAGGGCTTGACAAGTGATGAGGAAGAGGTAGAGGATCTTCGGATTGTGGATCAGATTGAGGAAATCCTACGCGCAAAATATGAAAGGAAAACATGAGGTCTGTTGTTCCTGAGTCTGTACTTAAGGCTTAGAAGTACAGTGTCAAGGCATCCGAAAGTGGGTAAAATATGGAGAAGAGGGTAACGTCAACCTTCGGTAAAGGAAACTAGGGAATATTTCTACGTTGGCGTTGTCTAGCTTCCAACTGTTCCTGGATAGTTATATCTTGTTCAATGGTTTCCCATGAATGTTCAAGTTCAACCTGGTTAGTAGCAGTTTTAAGAATTGTGTCGAAAAGGTTTAAGGCAATGTGTGTTTGGTCCGATAGTCCAGGTTCGATATTAGGCTGTGTTGGTACAGGGACAGTCATGGAGGAATAGTAAAAGTAGGAAAGACTTTAAAGAAAGATTAAGTGCTGTCTCGATTTGGTCGAATAAAAGATAAATTACGGTTTTAGGAATAAAATAGGGATGCAAATCAAAGGCTCTTTCCTGTAACTGTGTTATATTTTAATAAAAGGTGTGAGGTGCGAGAAAAACATTTAGTTGTCTATAGTGTAAGGCTTCTACCAGGGGAGAATCTCACGAATAAACAAAAGAGGAAAATGTAAGGAAATAATCGATGTAGCAGAGAATATATGTAGAATTCTGAAAATGCAGACTGGTCTTACACTCGCTGATAGCTGGTACAGAGGAAAAACAGTAAACAATTACAGAAAACCAAAATTCATTCGCTATAGTAGTGGTCGTACTAAAGTATAACGAAGCACATCAATTATGAATATGAAATGAAATGAAAAATGAAATACAAGGAAACAAACTTGTAACATAGTCGTGACG
The DNA here is from genome assembly GCA_032191745.1 of Picea mariana. Classification (NCBI taxonomy): domain Eukaryota; kingdom Viridiplantae; phylum Streptophyta; class Pinopsida; order Pinales; family Pinaceae; genus Picea; species Picea mariana. The sequence goes on from JASDQU010815854.1 coordinate 35,920, forward strand.
GAATTGAGAATCTTCAAATTTGCTTGTATCAACTCTCAAATGTAAAAAACTCTGTTACAATCGACACAAAAAGGTCCAACCTCTTGTATTTCTTTCTGTGGTATATTTATGCAATTTTACAAATAAGACAGAATCTCAATAGTCACAAAATTTTGGTTATAACAGGGAGGAGAGCAATCACTCCGTTTCTCCTTCTCTGTCTTCACTTGGTGCCAGGAGTTGGTCGTCGCGCAGACTCGGTACAGGAAACACATCTTTCGACCAGCTGAGATATTAACCAAGACGGTTCTGCTTGACAGTTGGCTTCAAAGAAGTAACATTCTCGGGCTAACTGCTGCAGCCTGTCTTCCATCTGTCCATCGATGATGTCGATGGCACATAGTTGCGTGCTGGGTTTGATCATGCACTTATCAACTTGGACTATGTTCACCATAGTCATCTGAGAGATATCGACCGAATCTCTTTCTTCCTTTTCCTTCAGATCAAGGGAGATCTGTTCCACATTCATCTGCATCAACATCTCGGCATTGCCTCCGCTATCAATGCCCAACAACTCGTCGTCTATAGAATTAAATGCCTCCTCTAAGGAATTGGTTATCTTTTTGGCTTGCTGCTTGCCTTCGGCGATGTTCTGCTCCCATTCCTTTAATAAAATGTTTCCTCGGGTTTGCTTTGAAATGGTGAACCTGGGAGTACCCACTGAAACCCTGTTGTTTGTGTCTATCACAGCCTCCTGGAAGGCGACCCGAGCCGCTCTGGCATCCCTTTCTCTGGCAGATAGGTTCTTGGAAACCTGATTGATCAACAGACAGTTGTCCCTGATCGCTTCTACCTTGGCGAGCAAATTTTGCTGCGCCGCAGAGACTCTTCTCCGAATCTCAATCGCCTAGGATTTGAACATCCCGATGTCTATCATTCTGTTCTCAACGATCTACACCCTAGCCTGCAGCTGTTCGATCAAATCCCTCTGCTGGCTCGCTTGCATCCGACCATCCCGGACCACCAGCTGTGCTTGCTCGAGCTTAGTTTTGAGAATCTCTGTCTCATTCTTATCGGCCAACCTGGCCTGCTCCATTCCTATGCTCGCCTAGTCTTTACCAGTCTCTGTCACTGTGGCCAGTCTGGCTTCAAGGGTCCTAATGAGGCGATTCTTTCTTTTAAGTTGGTTTTTTAGGAGCCCGACTGAAAATTGATTCACCGAGGCATATGCTCCTAGTGTCCCTGCTATCTCAGTGGCAAATTGCTCATTTTTCTTGTCTTTTCCATCAGTTATGACTTTATATTTCTTGGCAGTCGACTCTCCTTCTTGATAAAATTACCTTTTCACTACTGCCTTTCTCTTTTTATCGAAGAAAAACTCATTTGGAGGGAGTTCTTCTACTCTTATGGGCCTCATCTCTTCATTGAATATCCATTCGGCATCGATATTTCCCTACGTCGACTGCAAGGGGGTAACTGATGTGATGGGTTCTCTGATCTGCTTCGTCGATTTTCTTGGAGTATCGATCTGACCTTGCTTCTTTGGCTGTTCTGGAGTCTTTATCTCTGTCTCCGAATTCTGTTTCTTTGGCAGGTCTGGAGTCTTTTCCTCTGCTTCTGGATTCTTCGTTTGTTCCCCCTCATCCTGGTGTTTTCTTTGGTCGGGAGTCACATCCTTTGAACCTTCGGCATCCTTCTGTTTCATCTTAAAAATACCTAGACCCTCGCCTCGCAACACAGTGGGAAGACAACTATGTCGATGTTCCTGGAACTTCAGGACATCGACTCTTTCCTCGGGTGCCAAGGATTGTATCCGGGCTAGAATCTCCTCATAGGACCTTGCTCCTCGGAAAATGTCATCCGAGGGTGAATTCTCATGCTCAAATCTCTTGAGCCCACAATTTGCCAAATGGTTGCTCATGATCCTCTGCAGATCGTGCTTCTTTTATTTGATGGAGACCAAATTTAGGTCTTCCAGGGTTGCTGCCTCGGCTTTGGCATGCCTGAAATCTAATAAAGAATAAGAATTCAAACGAAAAGGAAATGACAGCCATACCTTTTTCGAGTACCCTTTAAGTTATTTTCTTACACCACCAATTACCGTTTGTCGGGCAACCTCGCGATAAGCCAACTTGTTGGGAATGAACAATGGCAGTGCATGCGGGGGAACAAAAGCCCCGAAAAATCTGAGGTAGGAAAATTCAGCTTCTACATACCAGTCTGCGATTCTGCTCAGATTTGTTACTATGCTGTCCGAGATCCAGGGTGGTGGGTGACCAAAAATGGCGACATGCAGGGGCACCATCACCCAATTAAAAATTTCATATGCAAATTTTTTTTCTTTGTTTTCCCATAATTTTGCATGATATACATGTATGGGTTCGTCTTCGGCCGGAGTCCAACTCCAGCTCATCAATGGAAATGGTGTCATAGAAAAAATTGCGTCCATAATGTACGTGGACATGAAGAATGACGACGCCTTCCCATTCTCCTTCTGCTCCCGATACTCTGTGACCTGATTGGTCAAGCTATCCGAAAGCATCTTTGTCCAGTTAAAGGAACAACCTTCTATGACCCGAAACATTAGAGGCACCCACGCAAGGAAAAAATGTGATGTGTCCTCTTTCCCATATAACCGGCATGTCATCATGGCCACATATTTGTACTGTAGTTCTAACGAAGTGATTGAATATATGCCGTGGCTATTAGCTCTGAACTTCGCAGTGTTCGAAACCCAATCCTTTATCAAACTGGACATGGTTTTATCATACTGTATGCACTCCTTCTCCTTGAACTCCTCCAAGAACTCAGCGCCATATGTGTGGTTGGACGTCGTGGGTAGCTTATACATGGTTTGCAGATGCTCTGACCTGAAAGTCCCGATGGTGACTTTCTGCTCGTTCATGATAGTCCTGGTCAGTATGTCCACATGATCCAACGCGCATCAAACCATGTCATAATATGGAAGCAACTGTGTCCTGGCTGCTACTCTGTGCATTCCGGATTGGACAACTATTTTGTACTTGGTGGTTATATCATCTCTTTCGTTGTCGTCGGAGTCATTGGAATAATCCACCAATTCTGATTGCAAAATATCTGAAACATATGACCAGTTAGGGACCGAGTTGATACTTCAGGGTGAAGTATCAAAGACATTGTCTGAGCGTTGTCCCGAAACCTCAACATTCTCCTTTGCTACTTTCCGTGGAGCCATGGCTGAAGCTTGCGTTTTAGCTCTTCTGCGATAGAACTGCATATACATAAAGAAGTCAGTTTACTCAGAAGTGATGAGCTCTGCGTGCTATGAAAATGCATTTGTTATAATGAAACACAACTCTTACATATATTTGAAAACTCGGTACCTTTCAAAACTAGCCTGTCAAATCATATTTAGAAATAAATTTTTGTCGTAAAAAATCCGATCTTATATTCATAGATTTACCCTATTTCCTCGTTAATGTCATAAATTTTGGCGGTTTAAAAGTCAGTTGGCGTATGGAGAGAAAAGGCTTCCTCGTGAATCGTGTAAGCATCGAAACGTGGGACATGTCTTGATTTAGATTAATTAATCCATTCTCGCCAACGTTAATCAATATCTTGCTACTCATTATATCGGGGATTTTTCTTTAACATTTTGAGTCTTTAACACCCAAGACTGTGAAGATCAACTTTGGTTAATAAAAGGTAATCGTGATTTGAGGCTCGATTAAATTTATAATTATTACTTTCGCCATATCACGACTCAAGGCTTCGAAGATAAGTTTCTGGGAGATTTACATGCCGAGCTGGGAAACCGCGAGGTCGTGATAACATGACTTAATTACAGGGAAGATAATCTTGGATTAAGTGATTAATTAATCAAGTTATAATTACATCATGATTTTGCGAGTCGGGGTTTAGACGCTGTAACTTTCGAAAAAGATAGTGCCGAGTGGCAAAACGCCGAGAACAACTTTTACCACGGTTAGATTTTTCCTTTAATCCTTGACATGGGTTATTCAAAAAGGACCTCGTGTTCTCGGCTATCAGGGTTGTGACAATAAAAATTTGGGTTTGGCGAACGCCGAGTCCCGAAACCCTGACGACGCTTAATCATGAGTTAGGGAAAAATTTACCCTCGTTACTGTCTTGAGTGGAAATTTAAAACGACTTCGCTGTTCCGTGACTCGGGACGTGTGAATTACATGAGTTATAGTATCCGACCCACGAGATCCCGAAGTAGAACCAAAAGAGGAAACATTTTTATGAAAGGTAGGACCTGTTTCAAGAGTAGAATAATCATTGCTGCTCGCGTGACAAAATTTCAGAGGTCTCGATATCTCAGAGGGAAAAAGAAAACCATCTTTAGACTTCAAGCATCAAAATGAAAATTGTGACAGGCTAAAAAATAGAAGGGCGGCTCCAACAAGGTCCAAGGGTAGGAACATAAGGAAAAAATCTAATACAGATCAACGTCGGTGTGGAACTTATAACCCCATGTGCGACTAACACACCAGAAATAACACCATCATTTAGAAAACCAAATTTTAGTGG
>JASDQU010815855.1:0-11044 GCA_032191745.1 Picea mariana
GAAGCCCCGTGTATATCTGTTACAAGGAGGGGAGCCTGTGCTTTGGGTGGAAGATCCGTGTACACCCTTTATTGGGAGTCGTGGAGTCTATGTCCATCTCTGAGATAACCTGTGAGTGTAATTCCCAGCTTGCGAGAAGCCAGTGAGGATTTTGAGAAAGAATCTTGGGGTTCGGGGAAGCCGAGTTAGCCTGTGTGTGAAGTCCCTGTTCCGAAATCATCACCGCGAGATCATCCAGTGATTATTGAACCATTTTTGGAAGCATTTGTCTCTGTTTCCTGTGGATTGTTGTGACCACGCAGTACTGGACTGCATAAGGCTTGTTTGCATGTGAGCGGCTCCTCCAGGTGAGAGAGTGCGCAGAGGGAGAAGAGAACTCCTGGAAAAAATCCCTGTAGCTGCCATAGAGCCCAGAGACTTCTGGTCCGGTCTGTTCCTGTAACCCAAGGTAAGGGGGACTGGCAGCTGAAGGACTGTCTAGATGACAGAGAAGGTGCACTCCCCTAGGGTGGAGCAGGCATGTGGGGAATGAGGGTCTGTGGGCAGTGAGCGTAGGAGTTTCCTCGGAGAGCTTCTTCCTAGTGGTTGTGTATGTGCTATCTTCCCTGTAACCTCGGCCTGAGTCTAGATTCCTTGCCTTGGGGTGGAGCTCGGTCCTAGCTCGGGGGTGACCTACTATTGAGCTGATGAACAGTGTGGTCTAAGGCTGGGAGGTTCATGGAAGGCTTGCACTTGGTTGGTGATTTCTACAGCAGATAAAAGATAAGTATTCTAAGTTATGTTTTGATCATGTTCGCATGACTGTGCTGTTTTTTATCATGTTTTTCGCTGTGTAAATAAAATACTGTGACTGCTATGGCTTGTGTAATTGTTGTACTCTGAGATTTAAGTGTGTTTAATTGATTAAATGCATTTGCTTATAATTCCATGTACAGAATGGTAAACTGAGAGGTTGGGAAACCTGGGTAGTGAAAGGGTACACTACAGAACCATATCACTATTGGAGACAAAAAAAATGAAGAGGCTCTTGGGGCATAACTGAGTGAATATATGACTAGTATCATGAAGAAAATGGGAGCAGTGTGGAAGAAAATGAGGGTAGTTCTTGAGAAACATTTGTATAATATTGGCACACTATTGAAGGAAGCTAAGGAAAAACATAATTAAAGGATATATAGTGCATCATTGAAGCAACCTAGATAGAAGAGGATTATAGATTAAGAATCATGGAACACTAAAACATGTCTCAAGTATTTGAGGAAACAATACAACAACAAATGAAAGGACCAATTTAATCTTGTTTCTAAGGGACAATAGTTGAAGTTTATTAATGCCAGACTCTGGTAGGGAATTTATTTACCATACGTTGACAAAGGTGTAGTTGCTCTGGAAAGTTCTTGATTGTCTAGGATTAACATTAGTCAGGTATATTTCAGAAGGAGAATATTTGACAGAGGGAGTCAAACAGGATTAAGTGAAGATGAATGTTTTGCAAAACAAGTTATTAGATTAGCTTATGAAAGTGAGAGACATGTCGTTATATTTTTAAATTACACAAGATTCATCAGAAAAGTAGTACATGGACAGGGGGAGAATAACCTCAAGGGGAGAAAATAAGTGTCTCTTTTTCCATTGATGTCAAAGGGGGGGAGATAAATAGAAACACAAGTCCAAAAAAATAAGCATAAATATAGGAGGAGTCAACTCAAAGGACTCAAAAGAAGACAATACACATTCACAAGGGGAGAAATAATGTTTTACTTATCTTGCCATCAATACCAAAAGGGGAGAATGTTGGACCTGTTGTTATGGTGTTGGAATTAATGTCAAAGAGGGCTAATATCGTCAATCCTGGACATGGTGTTATGATACTTGAATTGATGGAAAGAGGATCAATATGGTCACCGATAACTTGATTAACTTGATTAAGGTTCATATATTCATATCTTTATCCTAACAAAAGGTTATGCTGAATTATTCTACTAGAATCCATTTACAAAAGAAGAAATTGAAAAAAAATGAAGGGATTCTTCATTCCATGAAGATATCATTGGAATATATTAACAATGGAACCTAGAAAATAGGTTATTATGCTATAAATACAAGAATGAAGGGTCAAATATTGTACTTCAATATAATACAACATGTGTCAAGGATCTGGTATAAAAATCTTAGCAAGGGGGATGTTTCACATATCCTTGATTACTTAGTCCTTGAAGAATATTGTTATAAAAGTTATAGATAATTTTCATCCATTTTCAATGTGAATGAAAGAAGGGAAAAAAGATTGTCTCTGAAGGAATATAAGATCTTTTATGAGAATTATCTCCAAGAAGGTGTGAAAAAAATCATTAGATATATCATTGTGATCGTTAGATCACTAGATTAAAGTATTAGAAATTGTCAGATCATGCTACAATATTAGTGTTGCAACTCACTACAACTCCTATGTTGCAACTCCACATTATAGGATGAGTGCTACAACTCACTGCAACTCCATGCTACAGGATTGAACATGAAAATTTGACCAGATTCAACACAGATGCAGAAGTGAATATGTAATTTAAAATATGCTCTTATAATTTTTTAGTCCACTATGTTAGCTTGATGATAAAGGAGGAATGTGGATCTATGACAAAATCTTTACTGCTGAAGTGGATGCCTCATTTGGCAAGTTTAGAAGGTGACCACAACAGTAAATCTGAGAAATTTACCTTCAAAGAGCCTCATATACCATCCATCTCACACATTTTCTTGGGAAACTACCCAATTGTCTCCTAATTGGGAATGTTCTGCATAAAACCCATGTTGTAGAACTTTAAAATGTGTTTTCATTGCTCCATAATCGTGATATGAAAACCACTATCTGATTTGGATGTATTTTTTTAATTAAAATCCATTAATAAATAGAAAATTCAACATTCATGTTAATTAAATGAAGAGGTGTAATTTTTTATTATTAAAAAGACACATTGGTTCATTTTCTCTTTTACAAAAAGACACATTGTTTCAATATAATATAACTCTTGAGAGACTATATAAACAAAGAAAAATGCTAAGAAGAAAAGGGTCTTTGTGTTCCAATCTAGAATATCAAAACGGAAACAAAGTCCAAGGAATAATGTCAAGATATTCATGAAGTAAGGCTGGAAGGGAGGAACAAGGGAGGATTGGTGTCTTCTACATATTAAGGTTTATAACAGGGAATTGGTGCTTCCTAGAGTTGGTGCTTTAAAAACAGGGAGTTGGTGCTTCCTAGAGTTGATGCTCTAAAACAAAGGATTGGTGTCTCCTTTATTTGGTTCTCAAAAGAATAGAGATTGATGTCTCTCACACAATTGTAACATGTAGTTTTTATGTTTGTAATAATTAATTTCTATTTCAATACATCTTGTTGATCAATTCATGTGATTAATAAGTTTAATTTATTAAATTATTGAAAAGGAAGTAATATATCACCCCCCAATCATTATTGGCCAATATTTCAATAATCCCACATGTTCTTATCCATTATAATTTATGGCCACTCTCTTATACTGAGAAAAATGTTTTTTCTCAGATCGATTGATGGTTTTATTTGTTTTTCGTTGTAGGCAAACTATAAACAAACAAGATTTAATCACTTGTCCAACAGGTAGTTAGTTTTGCATAGATGTTGAGAAACAATTAGACATAATCATCAAATGTTTTGGCTCTACTTAAACATTTGCAAGAAATAAAGGCCTCAGTCCTGAAAGGTGTTGTCTTTAGCAAGTGAAATTCTTTTCTAGAACTTTTGCACAAGGGACAGTAACGTGGTGCAAGGGACAATAACAAATCATTTAAATATATAAAGACAAAATAAAGTGTGCAAAATTTATTTAAATATAGAATTATGGCAACAATTTTAAATTACACAATTTTCTTTATTTTAATTAAAAATTTAACACCGACCAGGAGATTTAATGCATTGAACCCACAGTTGTAGAGATCATTGGACTTAAGTAATTAGTTTAATTCCAAGTGATAACAAGTGACAGATCATTCGACGATTTAAAAGATAAATTTAAACTGCTAAGAATGTGCCAACTCCTCCCTATTCAAGCTCAAGCAAAGGCAAGAATTTTAGAAACAGAGCATACACACACAACAACAATAGAGCTATTCAACTCTTCTCCATATTCATATGAAAAACTAAATTCAAAATACATGAGGCTAGATATTTCTCTAGAACACTCCATTATTCACTTACCTAATAAATGCAAATTCACCTATCTCATCTAAGTGCATTTATGATTCCTATAATACATTTACTCCATTCAAAACTCACCCTTAATTTTGACCATTACAATAATTAGCACAAACAATGCCTAAGTGTTGTGTCTGAAAATCAAAATTATTTCTTCCGAATGGTTTGGTGAAGATATCTGCTAATTGTTCTTTTGAACTAAAAAACTATAGAATAATGCTACCATCGTTGACAATATCACGAATGAAATGATAGCGAGTGTCAATGTGCTTACTCTTGCGGTCAAACACATGATTCTTAGATAATGCAATTGTTGAATTGTTGTCACAAAATATAGGATTTTCATCTTTCTCTTCATGTGCAAGATCACTAAGGATCCTTCTCAACATAACTACATGACATCATGATGAAGTTGTAGCCACATACTCTGCTTCTACTAAAGAAATTGTGATGATGGTCTATTTCTTAGAAGCCCATGAAATTAAATCTGTACCAAATAGAAATTCCTACCTTGAAGTACTTTTATTATCATCAATGCTATCTGGAAAGTCACTATATATATCCAACAAGTGTGTCATTGTGATATCCTCAAATTATTAGAAATTAAATTCCAAGTTGAATTTATAAATAAATTTCCATTTATGGAAAATCTGAGTTTATTTTTACAAGTGTTAGAAGCTAAGTTCTATCACTGGTAGCCCCTCAAAATCAGGGATTTGTAAAGCTACAAATTTCCCCAAGGAGGAAAATGAATGGAATGTACTAGGAACAAGATAAATACAACATATGTGGGAGACAGGATACTGCTTAGTATGTTGGGGAATGGGATCTATTTTTTTGTTATAAACACATCTGGTCTGAGGAAAAACATTTTCTGAACTGTTGAAGGTTACAATAGCTAAGGAGTGTGACTTAGGTTTCCCTTATGGAGTCATGATCAAGATAGGAGGTGATTAAGACAAATAATGATGGCTGTTATGTTTCTAAGGTTGGGTGAAATGTTCTTGTTCCATTTGTTTTCCCAACATTAGTATTCAGATATGTATCTCAACTATGCACTTTACTGTTATGTTATACTATTGATGTTTACTGTTGATGTTACCAATGTTACCAACATAGGCTAGAACGATAAAGATTATTAGCGAATTACAGAACATTCGTCAAATGAATGACTTGGAAGTATTTTATCAAAACCCTATTCAGATGGACCAAAAAGAACAGATGGAATTTACGGCCACGAAGTTGAAAATTAAGTCTAGATTCAACAATTAAAAAACAAGGTTACCTTTATTATACAGAGGAAAAATATAGACAGTGATAGTAAGTGAAATAAGAATAAACGAGAAAATATTCTTCCAAGTTGCGGTTTCAGGGAGAACTCTTCCACACGTAATTTCCTACTTTACTTAGACGGAAATCTAACTCTAATGGATGAAATAACAGTAAGGTTACTGTCGGTTTACCTTTAATTTTTTTTTATGGACATAGATTATTGATAAGTCCAGAAGAATATTTCCGTTAGAGAAAGGAAGTATCCGGAGAAGATATTATGGAGATAATCATTAACCATTAATAGTGATACTCACTCCATGGGTTCTGGATTTAAGAAATCTAATAAACAGTGAACACATACAGAGAGAGTTCGAATGCGAATTAACCGTACAAAGAACTGTAATGAATTATTAAATATAAGAATCTTCATGGACTACAGCCAGTTCTGGGAGAGGCAAAAATTTAACACCTTAACTGCATTGAGTATCGACCTTCACGCAGGTCTTGTATTTACAATGTCTCAAGGCCGATGATTTCGTTTCATAGAAACTTTCAGGAAAAATAGTTGCGTGGTTTAACAACCGCGATTCAAGCGTAAAACCAAAACAATAAAAAGAAAACACAAGGTTTTTACAGTGATCCCCAGCCACAGGTTGACTAGGGAAAATCCACATGGATACAGGCTTGAGGACTGATAGTCAAAACACAAAAATCCTATCTCTTGAATCAAAACTGATTGCTAAAACTCAATGGATCGAACATAGCAGTCAAGCGAACCTGTATTATAGTGGAACCTAGAACGAATGTATACAGAGGTGTAAATAGTATGGGGCTCAATCTTCAATCCAAAAAAAAAAAGAAATCACATGCCATACAAAATCCCAGAGAGCACTTTAGTAACAAAGGGCGTAATTCTTGAGGGAATACTGGGCGTAGAAAATGTCTTTGCACTAGAGAACGCACATTGGAACCAGAAAATACATTTGTACCAGAGGACGTGTTACACAAAGAACTTTTTTCACCAGAATACCTTTTCAAAGTTACAGGGGATTCAGTTACTTACCCATGCTAGTGACAAACCCTTCCAACCGGCTAGACTTGCCGCCATTCCTCACTAGAGCTGAACCTCACTAAGTTTCGCAGGTCGCGCAGAGTAACAAAGTGAAGGAGAAAATGAAAATGAGACCAAAGGGTCAATTACGAGAGGGGTAATGGAACCTTGAGCCTCTCATACATGGGAAAGAGCGATGGGTACGTTAGCCACCCTACTTCCATGTGATTTTGACGAAGGTGGAGAGCCCACATTGGGCAGGCTACTGTAGTGTCGGGACACAAAGTATCGGGAAAGTTCTTGCACCATTAATGGACCCGTGACAACGTAAATACCTACAGGATGGGATGTCCTACGTTCAGTTATGATGTGGAAACCACCCCCTATGAGGTTTCAAACCAATTTAATGATGAGTTAAATCATAGTTCAGGTGGACATGGATTAATAATAGCGTATTTTTATTGGATTCCTTGGTATGTTGTAATCCCTAGCGCACATACTATGAGTGTTGTCTTTCCTTGTACCCTAGCTTAACTAAGTTTTGTTTACTAGGTATTTAACTAGATGCTAAGGGTTTTCATCGTATACAATTCCTTATGATATGGTTGTTATACTATTATAACATGGTAAATGTCATGGGCATGTTATAATCCCTAATACCTAACTTAAGGGCGTGGACAGTCAAGTCTTCAAAAATAAACAATGCAAATAGAGGTATGACTCACTTTTGACACGGTTCATAGTGCATAGTAAGTTAGGTTATGTGTTAACCTATTAAAGAACACCCTGATTTAATTAAGTGAATTATAACAGTAGGATATATGTTGGTTTCAATCCCCTTCATATTTTTAGGATGGATAACCCAATAGAGAAGGACTCAACACATGTGCGAAAGGGCAGAATAATATTTTTATGAAATTATCTGTATGTGTCCTAACCGATTTTGTTGTTAATAGACTTCAATTTCCTAATTGTTTTTTTTTTTTTAGTGAAATTTGGGGTACATTACATATGGTATCAGACCTGTTGTTTACAACACTTGGACCTCAGGGAGACAAGAAAATTATTTTTATTGAAGGGAAAAATAACAAACAATATTTATTGTTACAAACAAAACAAATTGTCTCTTCAAAAAATGTCAACGCGGAATGAAGAAGGAGACAGACCTGAGGGGAACCAAAATCAAGATCTTCCTAGAAACCCAAAATATCACAGTGAGGGAAGTTCAACCACCCAAGTATTGGAAACAATGAGAAACCTCATTGTAGAGTTACAAGTGTTTAAAGCTAATAATGAAAAGTTGAAGATAGCTTAAGAAGATCAATAGGAAATGAATGAAATGTTGCTACACAGTATAATAACAAAGAAAAGTCCAAAATATAATGAGAGGGAGGAAGAGGTCAGAAAAAAAATTCCTTAAGGAATTCTAGTCACGAAACAGAAAAAATAAAAATACATCTCTTCTGAGGACACGCACATGACAGATAACAAGGCATCTACAGGAAGGAAAATAAAACAATTGGACCACATGGAAGGTGAACTCAAAAATATAAAGCCCTCCACCTTTGATGGGGAATCAAAGAATGGAGAGGAAGTTGAAGCATGGATGTTATACATAAAGAGATACTTTCATATTTATAATTATTCCAGTAACATGAAAGTTAGAATGGCCATTTATAACTTAAAGAGAAAAGCTAGTATCTGGTGGCAAGACCTGAAGCTAGTGAAAGGATTGAAAGAAACACAAATGGAATGGTCAGAATTTAAAAAGTAATTCAAGCAAAAATACTTATATAAAAGTTATTATGAAAGAAAAACAAAGGAATTCTATGAATTATGACTAGAACAAATGGCTATGGATAATATGATTAATGAATTCCTAGACCTGTTGAGGGTTGTGCCTTATATCGAAGAAGATAAGGTAAAAATACAAAGATTATTAAGTTGTCTACCAAAGTATTATAAATACAAAAATGAATTTGATAATCCTAAGTCCTTAAATGAGGTATTTAGGAAGGCTAGAATGTGCTATGAACATTACAAACAAAGATCTAAAATTTCCAAGGCATGGAAAGATAAGAAACAGGATAAAATGAATCAACGTAAGAAAGGCTTCCAACCAACCCCTTTCTGTAACATGGAAAAAGGTTTCCAAACGAAAGAATATCACACAAATGCACAACCCACTCACAGGAGAAGTAAACAAGTTAGTTTGGGAGTTAATAAAATAGGAGATAGTCCCAAAGAACCATTGAAGTGTTGGGAGTGTGGAGAACCACACTTGCAGAGGAATTGTCCACACTTAAACCCATCAACAAGGACTTCATTCGACAATCTTCAAGAGGCTTCAACAGTTGGATACATTTGTAGAAGCATACATAATATCAATACAACTCTGGATGGTAGACATGATTATCATGAATCCACCATTGTGGAAGTTGAAGGTAAAATTTACTTCAACAATGTTTCTATACTTATTGACCTAGGAACTAGTTTGAGTTATATTAATCCAGCTTTAGTAGAATCGAAAAATTTAAATAACGTAAAACATACTAAATCCTGGTTAGTATAGCTAGCAACCGAGACAAAAAGAAAGGTAACAAAATTTATCTTTGATTGTGAACTCAGTATAAATGGACAAAATAGATAGTTAAGTCTGAACATATTGGCTTTCGGGTATTACGATATAATTATCGGAATGAACTTGATATAAAAACATAAAGTGATATTAAATTGTTACTAAAATTCATTTGTGTATAAAGATGAAAATAATATAGTCAGAAAAATACAAGGAATCAGAAAACCAGTTTCTATTAGGAAAATATTAGCAATGCAATTTAAGAAATGTATTAATAATGGTTGCAAAGTATATGTTGTTCAAGTAACTAGTTTCTTAGAGAAATAGATCAAACCAAGTTTAGAAGAATTTGCAGTCCTACATTGGTTCAGAGATGTATTTGTAGAAGAAATATCGGAACTACCTCCAAGGAGAGAGATAGATTTCTCTATCGATCTACTACCTGGATCTGCCCTGGTGTCCAAGGCACCTTATAGAATGAGTGTACCCAAATTAACATAACTGTTAGATAAAGAGTATATCAGACCAAGTGTTTCACCCCGGGGAGCACCAGTTTTGTTTGTTAAAAATAAATATGGAACTTTGAGACTATGTATTGATTATCGTCAACTGAATAAAAGGACAATTAAGAATAAGTATCCTTTACCTAAATTCAACGATATCTTTGACCAGGTTGGAGGAGCAAAGATGTTCTCTAAGCTAGATTTGAGGTTTGGTTATCACCAAGTCAGGAAAAAGGATGAAGATGTTGTTGGATAATGTTTTAATTGATGTCAAATGATTGGTGTCAAAGGATTGATATCAAAGGATTGATTGATGTCAAAGGAACAATGTCTTGTCATAGTATATTGATGTAGTGGTTGATGGATCATGTATTGTCCTTGATGTCAATGGATTGATGTCAAGTGGATTCATAGTCATATGATGTCATACATAGATGAAGATTGATCGATGTGGTTTCATTGATATATGATGCATAGTTGGATTGATGTAAAGATGACTCATTATTGTCTTGATAAGGAGTACAAATGGATGAACTCCAAAGTGGTCCCCTTATGGTGAAAGCCCTCACGGGAAGACTCTTTGCAGTTAAGTGTTTTATCATGGTTGATAAGGAGTACAAATAGATGAACTCCAAAGTGGTCCCCTTATGGTGGAATCCCTCACGGGAAGACGATTTTTGGTTGAGTTATCCTAGAAGTATGGTTAGAGAACCCATGCCTAATTGTGGAATAATGAGATGAAGATTAGTGAATTTGTCAGTGAAACTATCTTAGATGGATAGTTCTTGTCAAGACATTTTCAGTGGTATGTGGAACACCACATAACTCCTCATGGTTTGAGAGTTATGGCCTTATGAAGCTGGAGGACCCTCATATGTTGGTTTGAAGCCCCAAAAGGTCAAAGAAGTCAAATTTCTTGCAAAGAAGAGATTATTTAAATAATAAAGTGAAATGACAAAATCAAAGAGAATTATTTAAATAATAAAGTGAAGTGACAAAGTCAAAGAGAATTATTTAAAGTGAAGTGACAAAGTCAAGGAAGATTATTTAAATAATAAAGTGAAGTGACACAGTAAAAAAGGAGTATTTAAATAATAAAGTGAAGTGACAAAATCAAAGAGGATTATTTAAATAATAAAGTGAAGTGACAAAGTCAAGGAGGATTATTTAATGTTAAGAACCAAACATCAATATAGCATAGAAAAACCTCAAGAAAGTACTCAACGCCTTGAAAAAAAGATAATTTCAGATAATAAGCCTCTTTGAGGGGGAAACCTCCTTTTACCCCACTTAAATGTTCAAGTCCAAGATGATTCAAAATGAAAATGTCTCCTTGGTATATATAGGAGACTAGGAGGTTTAATGGCCTAAAGCCGACATAAATAAAATAACATTACTAATCTAAATTACAA